>JAOTRI020108390.1:0-23937 GCA_028564885.2 Zoanthus sanctaehelenae | reverse complement strand
AACACAAGATCAATTCCTTATAATCTAAGATCTATTGGAAGTGAGAAAACCATTACTGATACCAAAAGAACAAAGCGGTCACAAGATTTTTTTACATTTAAAACTTTTTCATAATTGTGCTGCAATCTATTTTGAAAATATATATTCCTTGATTTTATTGTAAATAAGTAGAATTATTTTATTATTTTTATTCATGTAAATTACACTGTTTATTCATTTTAACTGCCAGAAGTGTTTAATAAACTATTATTATTATTATTATTATTATTATTATTATTATAATTTGAAAACTAACGGTTACTATATTGATATCCCAAGACTATTCCAAAAATAGCTCACATATATTGTACAACAATATATACTTCAATCTTCTCTCATAACCTTTACCAAATACTTATAATTGAAGACACTCTACTTACTTACATAATCTTCCATCTTAAGTAATTATCATTATATAATTCTTCTTTTTATATTATTATTTGTTAATATTTTTGTTTAAATTTGAGCGATCTAGTGCTAATTTCTGTGTCAAACTTTTAACCTGTCTCAATTAGCTCTATCAGTATTTGCAGGTTAAATTAGTATTTGTATCTTTTTATGTAATTGAATATCAATAAAGTTTAAGTTTAAGTTTTAAAGTTTGATATATAAACAAGAAAAAAATGGAAGATCTGATCCCGGGACGCAATGCAGAGTGCAGTTAACCTAATAGTTATCGAACTTACTACACTTTAACCACAATCTCCGCTTTTTGGCCATGATCTTTGCATTTGCATTTCCTTTCTACCTAGTTAAAAAACTTTAAATGGAAATCTATCAAGTTGGTAGCCAGTTGACTTATTGAGAGTATAAAATCTTTGAAAAAAGCCAAAATTAGAAAAATTAACTTCTAACAGCGACGCTGACAAATTCTTATTGGTTCCTTGAGATATCGAAATCAACTCCTTTAGTTCTAAGTTTGTCTAACCACACTAAGCTACATTACAACGTTTATTATTTATTGTTAGAACCAGTTCTTAATTTGTAGCAGTTGTCCCAAAAATAAAGCCAGATGTTTTTATTTCATTATTTTACTAAAATAGTTTTACCGTGTCTTTTAGGGGCTGGGTGATTCGGATTTTGAATGCATAATTGCTTCAGACCTTGGTTATCCCAGCAACAGAATCACAATGTTTTGTGATAAATTAGCCAACTGGTTTGGTTCTACCAGTTGGAATCCATAATTGGGAAAGAAGGGGATTCCAACATAATACTGAAAAACTCCTTTCTGAGAACTGTCATTAAATATGTTTGTTTCATTTAGGCGTTTAATAATTGTCATAATAAGAAAATTAGATACAAGATAAAATAAAGAGGAAAAATATGGGCCATTCAATCATAAGTGGTGTTAATTATAAAACAACTCTTACCAAATATGCACGAACATCATAAAAATATTTTTAATGAGCGTGTTTGAAATTTTCATACTTATAACTTGGAAAAAACCCAAAGGAAATAAGTCTGTTTACGTTACATAAAATAGCAAATCGAAACTTTGTCCACTCTATATAAAGGTGCATAGATTATGCTGAATTCAGTTAACTCAGTTGGGACTAAGGGCTCCTACGGTAAGAGTCAACATGAGAGGTCTCCAGTTGTTCGCTCTGCTTTCCTTTTGCCTGTTAATACCGATTGTCTTTGGCCTCAACGAACCGGACGCCACTGATTTGGGAAAAGAGTTGAACCTTGGTGTAAAGGAGGACGAAAAGTAAGTAAATTGTGTATTTACAATAGTAATCTATGTTCATGATGCCTTTTTAGTGCTTATAATAAAATCTCTATTTTTTGAAATACAAAAAAAAGTTGGAATGAAAAACGCCCAAAATTTAGGATCCTTCCCGGCGAAAATTAAAATACGTTTGCTACAAATGATATAGTTGATAAAGAGACCAATTTTCTGTTTCGCTCATTTTAGGATTGTTGTACAAATACAAATAAAACCGAAACAGAATTAAATTATGAAATTTAAGTTCAACAGCATGCTTATTAGAATATTTAAGGCCATCTAATTCCGCCAAAAAATTAAACTTTCTTATAAATAGATGTACCAGAAGCAATATTTTTACAGTTCACCAAAATGAAGTCCAAATTTTCAAATGTAATTAAGCCGATTGATGATATTTAAGCAACTGAAAACATTTCACGGAGCGAAAAGGTTACGCTTTTAAATATAACGACATTCTTACTGACCAGAGTTTTTTACTTTTTATTATAATAAATAATAATATAAGGAAAGTTTGTAGTTTCTAATGCAGATTTTTTGCGAGTTTGTTCTTTTCCTTTGTAAACTAAGTAATGATTAATTCATTTTTGTCTTACGTCTTGTATGCTTTCAGTAAGGACGAGACAAACGTTGAACGGCGCAAAGATGAAGATACAAAACTTAAAGAAAAGAACCAGTGAGTATAGACGGTTTCAAAACCTAGTGGCCGCGCCTTTTCCTGGCACTAAAGTGAGGCTTAAGTTGTACTGAAATAGCCGCAAAAGCGGCGATAGCATGTTAATCGCTACATTGTCTAGATGGCCGTCTTTGGTGATTTTTCCAGTATTTTAAATCATACGTATAATCTTTTTTAACTGGTTGAAGCTTTTTTTTAAACTGTATTTTTATAAATACTAGACGTTTCTACAATTGCACTTTACTATTTCTATATTTTCAATTTTTCCTTGGCAAAATTACGGCAGCCGTCATTTTAATTATGGAGAACAAAAACAGCATAAAGCCAGGTAAGCCATATCAACATTGTTGCCATTTGTGTATTAGGTCAAGCATGTTTATTGCTTGAAGTTTGCATTTATACTCAGTGGTAGTCTAGTTTGCGCTGCAGACACTCTATTCCTCTGGACTAGTCGAAGGTTGAAAGAGCTTGGGGCCGGTTGCTTCTCAGGCTATGGCAGTCAAAATTGAATTGAAGTGCAAATGTGGAACTGATGAGCACGTGTAAATAATTCAAAGAGTAGCATAAAATTGAACAAGCGGAGCTACCTCCATTTGTTAATTTTCTTTGCAAGTACAAAACATTTTTGCTGCGAGAAGGCGAAGAGAGTCAGCAGCATACTATTCTAAACGAATGGGCTTCCTATGGTGCACGATAATACCGTTTTGAACGAAGTCGATTTCGTGGGCTAGCTGGCTAGCAATTTCGGTTTTAGTGCCTGCAGTACTGTTACGTAATGAGCGGCTGTTTCGTTTCTTGCTATCTCCAGGCGAAGATGAGTTTGCAAAGTCTAACAAGTTCATAGCTGTCAACCTACGAAATTAAAAAAGCTTTTGAAAAGTGTAAGTACTATCTTTAGTCCAATACAACTTTTCGACAGTGGCCCATTATATTTTCGATGCGTTTCCGACCAAGCCCACCTGGTATCTATTTATGAAAATGTATAAGGTTATAGCTACTTTCAATCTTCAAACAGTCGCATGTTCCAGTTAAATCGCCATATTGTTTTCTTACCTTAACTAAATCATGCATTTTTGATAAAAGCCTATGTATTTCAAAACTGGCAGATAAAGCCTATCGTAAAACTTTTCCTAGACAGCAAAACTTCAAAAAGGCCGATGGTTTCGCTTGAGACAGCTCAAAATTCCGAAAACTTCACTATCAAAATAAAAATGTGTTAAAAGTGTATTTTTTAGCAAACTCAATCTGGAAAAAAACACTTCAAAACCGGGTGAGATCGCGAACCATGCGGGTGAGCGGATGATAAGGCTCTAAATCTTGTGACACCCGCTCAATACGGGTGAGTTGACAGCTATGCAAGTTGAATGTGACTTTATTTACTCGAGCAAGTATTAGTCAAGGTCGCTTTGAGCAACATTTCTAGAGGAAAAAGTGTGTTTTTATGAGTCTCTCAGCTTACTTATGATCAAATTTGTGTGATATTTCGTGGACAACAGATATCGTGTTTTAATCCAAGGAGATTTCATGTTCACTGAAAGCAGAGACGATTTCTCTGAATTATCTTCCAGATCGAGTCCTTTGGTCTACGATGACACGGAATGGCAAGTTAGAGATAGTTTCTTTTATTGCCGTTTCATGTGAGTTCATGTTTATAAACTGAAACATTTGAATTGAGCCTTCCAATTCATATGACTGTCAATCATGACACCCAAGTATTTAAGTTGCTTTTCTTGTTTAATAGGTTTATCATTAATAGCTATTGAAACTTCTTGCATTGTGTTTGCATAGCTTTCTCCTTTCTTAGTAGATAATAACTCAACCAAGCGTTTATGATATATCTTGCATTCAGTTCCCATTGCACCGTGACAACTAAAAACTAAAGGAGTAAAAGTCCCCTGTTCCACTTCTAAGATCCGGTCAGCATACAGTCGTTCCTTCTCCATCTCGTGTTGTCTATAGATCTGCTCAGGATTCTGCTTGCGGTAGGAGTCTACATTAAGGTGGTACACCCTGACAACAAAGAATGCAGTTCTCTGTCTTTCCCTGAACCCTTATTTATGGATATCTAAGCGGGCATCTTGAGCTCTGTTAGCGCCCCTGTTTAGAGTCTCTCCGGTGATTTGTTCGAGGACTGGCTCTAGCTCGAAATCATTACATACAGTGCTGAGTGGGTTGGCTTCAAGGTCACAAAGCTCATTGTGGTGTTGTATCACAAAGCCACCTCTCCTACAGATTATTGCATGATCTATATCAAATACATCTCCGCACACACAGGTCGTCAGTAGGTCAGAGATCTTCCAGTTATATCTCATCTTGACAGCGTCCCTAAACTCATGCTTATTGAGATCGTAACCCTGATCTTTAATAGGTACAACAGTGAGCCATCTCGAAGACCCCTTTTCTGACACTAGCTATGCTGCTCTCAGAGATCTTGAGGATAGACTCTTCTTAACTGTCTCTTTACACTCTTTAAGGACCTCATTTTTTTTTGCTCTTGCATGAGATATTGCGGAGCGCACATCTACCACATCTGGCAGTTGATGATCTTGAACAACAATGCACTGTTCGAGGGGTTCTGTGACAATAATAGAGGCCTCGTATTCTAGAGATGACGGGTCTGATGGATTTGCTAGGCCTAGTCCCCCCATACACACTGGAAATGTGAGTAGACTGTGCTCATCTGTAGAAACCTGAGGGTCTGTCATAGCAGGAAACAGAACTTCGGTTATCGCGAGTTCAAGTGGCGTGAACAGATCAGTAATATCAGGAAGCATCCTTAAAAAATAAGTCCAGTGATGACATAGACCAACAGTAAAAGTTGCGTAGCTCGTCTGAGGTTGTGATAAGGTGAAGTCTACAAGCTTGCTAACTTATTGAGCCCAGCTTTCAACTGTATTTCCAATGTATTCCTCTAGGAATGACCTGGATCCAAGTACTGCCCCGAGGTGCTTATGGCCTTCAGATGTTACGTTTACTTAATAGCAGTGTTAGAGAACACTTCCCTTGTAGCATCTTCTCTTTTAGTATCTTCTCTTTCTGGCTTGGCTATTAGCCAGCATTTTTTGCGTTCAGGAAGTACCCAAGCGCTGGTCCACTTTCGAAAAGATCGTCCCACCATTTTTGACGTAATCCAGTGAGCCACTTCCGGCTGCGTCATCAGCAAACCAGACCTGTTTTGTAGCACCTGATAGTTGTAGTCGTGTAATAGGTGGCTGGAGAGTTATAGCGTACATGCTCATAGCAAGGGGGTTACCTTGGGTAGTACCTTCCGCAGGTCTCAACTCATCACGCGGGCTGTCTGTAATTGTGTAAGTTGCTACTGGTCCTTTATTGCACACTTTAGCAACTGAAGTTGAACTACAAGTGGGATCAGCTACTGAAAACGTACAGTTACAAAATTGTTAAAGCGACTTGTGGTAGCAATGAGCCGATTCTCCTTTGATTTACCAGAACGAAGGCACTTCTGGATGGCATTATATATTTAATAGGTTCCGTAATACTGGCCTTTAAATAAACTTATGTACTAGTAGGTCATGCCTAACTGATAGTGAATCTAAGCCAGAGATGTGTATTGCAGTCACGTAGGGGAAAATAATTTTAAGAGCTTTCTTCTGAGCTGAACCCAGGAGCTCATTAAGGCACTCAGAGAGGGAGGGCCCGACAGGAACAGCATACTCAAGTACCAATCTTATTAGTGTCTGACAATTGTAAGAGAGACTTGTGAGGGAGGGAATGAATAAAGATGCCAGCTAGAAACCTTGTTAAGTATTATTTTCTGTTTCACATCCTCTAAAAACAAATAAATGTATTTACAAATATAATATGTATATACAAATAAAATATATCTGAGTGAGCAATAAAAAGATGAGTTACTGTAGGCTCTGAAGTGAATTTTTAAAACAAAAAAAATTAAAGGCCTTGTGCACAAAAATCATCTATTTAAGCAACTTTGGATGAAGCTTTTAACTTTCACTATTTAGATTATATTCACAGGACTCGACGCTAAGAAGGGATGATGGGCATGTTTTGAGAAAATCATTGGAGTTTGAAGTGAAGGGGAAGAGGAAGGGAGGACAACTGATGAAGACATGGAAAATGCAAAAGGAGAAGGAGAGCAAAAGTGTTGACTTGAAGAAGGAGATGCAATTAATTGTGTGAGATGGAGAGTGGGAGTTGGAGAGATTGCTGCCAGAGTGGAGTAAATCCGGCCACCAATGTTTATGGGGATAAACCCAGATCAAAATTGGAATGACTCACTTTGACTGACTGCCACCTCTCCCAGATAACTCGGTAGTCTTATGGATACAGAACCAATCTCCTGGTCACCCGTGTGGGCAAACAAATCTCCCAGAAAAAAGCGACAATGAACCTTTGCACCACTGTAATCAAACTTCCTGTCTCCAAATGTACAGTACCCCAATCAAAACAGATTTGAATCTTTAAACATACATTGCTGTTTCTTAGGCATAAAAATTTTAAGGTTTTAAAGCATTCTTTTAACCAAAAAACCATATTTTGAAGAAAACTAAACAAACACTTTCCTTGTTTTTATGGCTTTACTAATATGTAGTACAGACAACTGTCAGATTTGATCTCCACTGACCAGTAAAAAACCCAGGACATATTTGACGCATGAATATTAGGAGAAGAGCACCATACATATAAATCTATATTATTACCCCAAACCAAAACATCTTCCTTACCTAAGATTTCTGCTTTAGTTCCTTGTTTTAATTCTAAAATGGATTCCCTGAAAATAAAATTGAAATAACTTAATTAAATATAAGTAGAGTCCTCAATAATCCATCTTAATTGCTTTTGTATGCATAATTAATAAAGTTAGATGAAATTTGGTATTTTATGGACTAATGAATCAAGCCAAATAAAGAGTGGCAGTTGGAGAAATTGCTGCTAGAGAGGGGTAAATCCAGCCACCCCCATTTACAGGGACAAGCCTGGATCAGAATTGGATTGGATTGAAATGACACTTTCTGGCTGTTTCCCCTAAAAATCAAGGTTTCATATTCCCAACAAGTCCTAGATCAGTTAGTAAAATTTTAAAACTTTAAAATACCAATCTTCCAGATTTTGTTATGTAATCTAATACAAAGCAACTGATCACCATCAAAGATGGCATTTCTCAACATCAGTGTTTTAATAGATCAACCTGATGACCAACTATCACAGACAGAAAAAGCTCTTTAGCTGAACTGTTAATATGTATATGCTGGTTACCAGTTATATTGCTGACTGTTTACTGGTTTGGGTTGCATGTGGCAAATTAGTCTTAAAATGGGTTGTTATTTTTTGTATTGGCCACGAGAAAATGAAAAAGTTGCAGATATCTCACTAATTCAAAGGTCCTAAATATAATTGTTTGACCTAATAACCTACTGTATTTTTTGTAATTCAAATTTATAGAGAAATTAAAGATGCGAAAAACCTTAAATTTCTTCAGAAAGGTACTTGTAGCAAAAACATCTATATTAGCTGATAAAAACAATTGAATTCTATGTTGATCCTATATATAATAAATACTGACTTATTGCCAATTAATCATGTATAATTATAGTTATGATTGTATCATTGTAATACTTAAAAGTTGCAATGGGATAATTTCCACATCAGGGCATACTTTTTTATGCATGTAGTTCATTACGTGGGTAACAGTTAATTTGATTAAACAATAAAGTATGCCATCTGTTGCCATCTTTGTATATAACTGATGCTGTCCTTAAGTAATATGTTGAGAATTAAAAATCAAGTGAGGTCTAAGGCTACCAAAGAAGATACATAAACATTTTTCATATAAATATTTTCCACTTTTGTTGATAGTTTCTATTTAGAACTCAGTAACACTTTTTAAAATCCATTACAAATGATGCCGCAGATCGGCATAAGCTTAGATAATGTAACCTCAGGACTCATTTGATTTTCAATTTTTTCCATCTTTTATTCTTACCTCAAATTTACTAACATTACAAGAATAAGAAAAAAGACCAAGAATGGATCAGATTCAAGAAGGTAAATGTCCCAAATTGCTCTAATAACCTCTGGATCACAGGTTGCAACGAATAAACTACGGAGCTGGAAAAAACCAATCAAAATTATATGTTATTAATTAACAAAGTACATATACTGTATTAATAGAAAGAAATGTTTGTGTTGTCACAAGCTTCTTCTGAGAAAAACATGCTTGTGACAACATGAACATTTCTTTCTATGGTTGTTTCCACACTGCATATTCTTATTCAGCTACACATTTACCATTGTATGAATATATAGAGCCTAGCAGTTGAGCAGGACATATACCCAATATTCCATCTATAAAGAAGGAAGTTAAGTGATCTGTTCCCTACGTGAGTTCCTGTAGCTCAGTGGGTAGAGCAACTGACCAGTAATTAGAGGATCATTGGTTTGATTCCCGTTAGGGAATTGAAAGATTTTTCCTTCTGAGAAAAATAAGTTTGTTTATTTCCAAGCTGCAGATACTTATTGAACTGCTTTTTACATCATTGTGGTACTTTGTACAAAATTAGTCACACTGATATTGGGAAGAAAACACAGCAAATAAAAAACCAAAAAATTGTTAACTCTCATATTCAACAAACATATTGACTAAACTAAGCTTTTGATCCTTCCAGAGTAGGTAAATGAGTAGCAGTGTCTGCTGAGAACCGTACCTACAATGGATTAGTATGTCATCCAAGGGGATCAAAGATCCTTATTTCCTAAACGCTACAGAAACCAGAGATAAGCACAGGATACAGGGGCCACTTGGCCCCTAAAGAATTTACAATAGCATTTTGCCTGCACACTTCAACATATTTCAGTTACCAATCCTTCAAAAATGCTATCAGTAAGAAATAAAAACCTTTGGAGTTGTTTCAACATCTTTTCAACTGAAACATTCATACAATTGTTTTGGTCTTGAGCACTTTAACTTACACTAATGTCTTGTATTATTTTCCCTAAGGAAATAGGAAATTTTGTAATACTCAATAATTGTAAAAAAGTGTAAAATTAAAGGATGTGATTTTGTGATAATTTATTAGAATCTAAAGTTCAATAGGAAGAAAAGGATAGTGTAAAGGTTGATTACTTGACATGAGTACATACATAAGGATAAGAAAATTGAAAAGTTTTTCATTTTTTGAAAATTGAAAAGTTTTTCATTGCTTGAAAATGGAAAAGTTTTTCATTTTTGAAAACAGAAAAGTTTTTCATTTTTTATGCTTATGATTATGCTTTTGGCATCAATACAATTACAAGTGTAAACAGTTCTCGTATAAGCACAAGCATAAGAAAATGGATAATTTTGTCATTATTTTTCCTAAGTGCTTATATCAGGGCGGACATGGTTGGTGTAGTTGGTAAGATCTCCGCTTTCCAACCACAAGGTCCCCAGTTCGATCCTGGCACTTTGCTGAGATTGGAATATTTGTATGACCTTCTTTTCTCTCTAAGCCAACACAGCTTTCCATCCTTTCTGGGGTAGGTAAATGAGTACCAGCGTCTGGTGGGAGCTAACCTGTGATGGATTAGTGTCCCGTCCAGGTGGGAGTCAAAGACTCTCATCCACTTAACACTACAGAAACTGGAGATCAGTGCCGGCTCCATGGGCCACTAGGCTTGTAAAAGATTTTAATAGCTTTTATATCAGCCCGGTTCACACTATTCGTAATTGTATGACATTTAAAGTGTAACTAAAACCTTTTCTTGTTTTAATTTCAAACAATTTATTAATATACAGTACAACTTAAAGCACTTTTACTATAAAGTGTTTGTTCTTGGTCAAATCATAATCGTTTTTATATTACTTTGAAGTTTGAGAAGATTCTGCTACCTTGATCGCGTGGAATGGAATGGAACTGGTAATAGCCATGAGTAACAGCAGTCTTGTTCTAAATTTGTCTTAGAACAAAAAGTGAAGGCTATTAATGGTGAATATCTAAATGAATTTGTCAAATGATGTCAATAACTAAAACTAAAAGTTATCAGGCAATGCTTTTTGCTTCAAATTATGTTGTCATAATTTGGCATTGATGTCACTCATGGCTATTGCCAGTCTCCTTCAAGACACAGCAGTCATGAACCAAGATGGAGGGAACCTTTTTAATTTCAAAGTATTTTAACCCTTTCGGTCCCAGTTGTATTATTAATTTCTCCAAACTTGTGACCATACTTTTCATTGTATAAGCTTGAGAGAATTTCACTTTTAATCATCTGTACGGTTATTAACCCTTTCAGATGGAGAGAACTTTTTTAATTTCAAAGTATTTTAACCCTTTCAGTCCCAGTTGAATTATTAATTTCTCCAAACTTGTGACCATACTTTTCATTGAACAAGTTTGAGAGAATTTTACTCTTAATCTTCAGTAGTCTGCTGTGTTCAATCAATTCTCATTTTCTCATTACCAAATGTCTTATTTTGTATTTGTTACGTAAGGAGAAGTTGAGTGTTGATAACTGATTGGGAGTGAAAGGATTAACCCTTTCAGTCCCAGCTGAATTATTAACTTCTCCAAACTTGTGACCATACTTTTACTGAACAAGTTTGAGAGAATTTCACTTTTAATCTTCAGTAGTCTGCTGTGTTCAATCAATTCTCATCTTCTCATTACCAAATGTCTTATTTTGTATTTGTTATGTAAGGAGAAGTTGAGTGTTGATAACTGATTGGGACTGAAAGGTTTAAAAAGAGTATCATTTGACCAAGAACTAAAATGTTTCCACAAAAGCTTTTTAAATTGTATGGTAAATAGTTTGAAACAAAATCAAGAAAAAGGTTTAGTTACACTTCAAGCATAAACATACCTAAGCATAAGAAACTGATTTTTTTTTTCATTTTCCTAAGCTTATTTCAAGTCTGAACCAGCCGTTAAGGCTTCATGAGCCAAGAATTATTTTTCCACACACTGAGTTCTACAGCTGACTAAACTGTGCCTAGGTAGATACAGCTACATAAATGTTGCATAGTATAAACCCAAAGTATACTTACCCATCGCTGGCAATACAAATCTGGTGCTAACTTTCTTGAATCCAGAAATGAGCACAGTTCTGGATCATGATATTGTAAGAGCAATCTATATAAATGAAGTGGCTTTCCATCTCTAATGCAGTCCCTAAAACAGTTAGAAAGATAAAACAAAATCAGCAACAAATTGCAAGGTTCCTATCACGGCATCTGACAAAGTGTAAAGTTATATAGTTCTGCACTATTGACTAAAATCCACACCACAGTTTTCCTTTTTCCACACTTGATAAATTACAGTAATACTGGGTAACTTGAAGCATAAACTAGTTTTTTCACAAGTATTTTTTTGTCATCCAGAAGAAATGTGTACCCAGCAGTACATTTCTTGCTTGAGTGTGTGGTGAAGAGAAGAGGGACCTGGAACAAACGTTAGTCCAGGAAATGCTTCTACAGCGTCTTGTTCATCATCATCAATCCAGTTTTGATCCGGTTTTATCCCCATAAATGCAGGGTGAACAGATTTAACCCACACTGCAGTAATCTCACCCACTCCCACTCTCCATCTCACTCAATTCAATGCATCCTCCTTCTTCAAACCAACACTACTCTCCTTCTCCACCTGTGATCTCCATGTATTCCTCAGTTTTCCTTGCTTCCTCTTTCCCTTCACTTCAAATTCCAATGCCTTCCTCAAAACATATTAAGGTTATTTAGAAAATATTAAGTAAAATATTACTACCACTACTAGCTTTAAAACAAAAACACTGCCTTGAGTTACAAAAGCACCCAGAAAAATTCCACAATTTTTTTTCTGGACTTTTGTACCTTCTTCTGTGCTACATATGAAAACAATTTCCACACTAGTATGAACTCATTTCTTTTCACACTCTACCAGAGGGGGTCAGGTTGGTGTATTGGTTATCAGTCACACTGAGATCAAGCCCTGGACTGACTGCAAGGGAACTGTATGATTTGTCCATCTCAATCTGACTGAGTTTTTCCCTCTCTGCATTTTTTCATCTGAGCTGTTGAATGATTAAACATTAGCCACTCTCCAGGAAAACTGGGCTGCCACTTCCTTCACAATAATTATAGTAAACTATTATTTTACCAGATACTCTGTTGTATATTTTGTTTGCTTTGAGTATCATTCTCTAGATCTACCATGAGGTCATGCAGGCCCTAACTTTTGAACTTGGTTGTATTACTGTTTTTAATTTAAAAATAATTGCAAACATTTGTCATCTTCTTCTTTGGATTTCGTTATAGTAATTCAAATACCAGTATATCAGATAGACAATTTAGGGCAATGGATGGTGATGAAATTGAAGAGTCTAGAGCAAAATCAAGCTAAATGACCTTGTAAGAAATACTAAATTCTTGTAAGGACTATAAAAAGATAATGGCATAATGCAGGGAGAGATGAAAACTTGATCACAGTTCACAAGTCATATGTTAATGACTTTGTCTAGTGCAAAAACAATGTGTTCATTAAAAGTCACTCAATGCTGTTTTTGCACTAGACCCTTCTATTGTTGCACGAGACTCTTCAACTGCCCTTCACAATAAATACTAACCTTGGAATGAACTTGTACAACATTGCATAGAAACAGTTATAAACATCATTCATAGGCATATTGAGTACCATAAGGGGTGCAAGGATTTCAGTCCACCCACTGGATGATCGGTAACGCTCACTTCTTGACTTACAATAGAATGTGATGATACCTTCCATGTCACGGGCTACCTCTTGGGCTTCATCTTCAAGTAAGCCAAGCTTTGCTGTGTAGTAAACATTTACATATAAAATTATTCAAAAACACTGAATATAGTAGAGAAGTTGCACAGATCAAATAGATTATTTTTGAATCTAAGGGAAAAAAATTATATCAAAACTAATCAACAATAATTGAGTTTATCTTTGTCCATTATGAAATGTTGTTACTGGGCTGCCTGTGGTTTTTTCTGTTTTTGTTGTTCCAACAAAATGTATAAACCTACAGTTCTTTGCAGGACCAGCTCAACACACAAGAAACATTTATTGCTCAGTTGAGGAAGCTGGAACAAAGGTAGCCCAAATTACCCAGTGTTTAACTAACACCTTTCAAAACTTATATATTTAATGCTCATACTTGAGCCAGAGACGTATCCAGTGTGCCTCAATGCATCCTGAAATGCATTCATCTTTCTGTTGGATGCCGAGAATATTGAACAAAGAGTCCAGTTGGATACAGAAAAAAATAAAATGTTTATGTAAATTATAATTGGCAGGAAAAACAGTGTCACAACACGTGCAAACTTGTGTTTTGTGAAAACAATTTTTATCAGCTGATTCGGTCTTAATGGTCCATTTCACAACAGATTTTTTGACTAAAGCCAAAAAGCCATTGATTCTTTAAATATTGATTATCCAAGTTGAATATTAATTAGCTGGACCCAAAAACTTTGCAATTGACTCCCAAATTTACAGACCTGCATACATCTCTGTTAAATAGTATATTACTTTCATAAGTGAATTATAAATACAGTAATTCATTTTCTGAAACTTGCCTCTAGTTTGCAATACTTAAATATACAATAAAAATTAATGAAGCATTTACTTTGTACACTGAAACTTGTAACATCAATTTATGAATGAGTACTTTTACAGTTGAACATAACAAAAGATCTCTGATTATTACATTGATAATTTCTTAGCTCTGACTACCTTTATCATTTAAATACTCTGTATCCAATTCATGAAAAGAAAACTATTTATAGACTTGTATTAACAGCCAAAACCTTACTATAACCTCGATATTTTTCTAAACCAAGGCTAGAAATTGTGACTGAAATAGTCACATTTTTTTTGCAACTAAATTCTTCAATTTGCGACTAAAGCTCTAACAGCAGTTGCAATTTTTTGACAAATCTACATCTCCGACAGCTAATAAAAAAGGGGCCATCAAAAGCCACGGCCTTAAAATTACATTTCAACTATAGACTTAATGGAAAAACTATAGAATGCCCTGCTACTGTCTAGAGAATCAAGTTGGCATAGTGGTCATCAGTTGTGCCTCCCACCTCTATGACCCTGGTTTGATTCCTGGGCTCGGCATGTGGGCTGAGATTTGTCGATCTCAATCTGACTACAAGGATTTTTTGCTGAGTGCTCTGGTTTTCCTCCTTAGAACTGCTTATTCAACTTTCACGCCAACATCAGAGCTGCTGAGTGATTAAACATTAGGCTCTGGCTTGGAAGAATGGGCAACCACTTCCTTCACAATAGTTTATTATTATTATTATTATTACTATTATTATTATTGTTGTTGTTGTTGTCGTTAATATAGTTCTGCACATTTGCTTTGATTTGGAAAACAACAAATGTGCAGAATAAATCATTATTTCTTTACAAACACTTGCAGGGAATTCTAAAGCTGTGCTGACTTATCACATCTGAAATAAACAAAACTTAAACCATATATTTAAGTTAATAATAGCAAATGCCTATAATATTATAAGCACAGGTGTAAAAATTTACAAGTCTGGCATTGAAAGGACTGAAAAACATGAACTCCAAATATTTATGTGTGGTTATGGTAACGCTTGGGTTTTAAGGCATCTTAAGCATGTAATGCTGTAAAAAAAATAGTTTCTTCACCAAAAACAAAACCAAAGTACTCAAAATGAAAAAAATATTTATATAAAAATAAACTTTCAGTTTCTCAAACGTAATTTGTAGATTAAGGAAACTACAGAGGGAGAATTACAAATGATTACCACTCTCATTATTAAAACATGATTAAAAGGTTGGTTATATTACCAACTCATGTTGCCTAATTAATTTTGCGATCGATAATTTCATGTTTAGGAATTATGGACATCATATTTATTAGAGTCAAAAAATTGATTATTATAAAGTAAAATAGTTTCTTTTGTTTTCTGAAACAAATAACGACGGATATTATTATTAATTAGATCCTTTTGAAATTTAAACTTAGCACAGTTGAGTTTTGATATTATTAATTAGCGAAAAAAAAATAAAACGCACCTTTTCTAACAATACTGATGACAGCAATAACTCAAAAAGTTACTCAATTTCAAAAATTGTTTAAAATGTATAACTGAAATAAACTTTGTCCCAAATGCCTACCTGTTTGTTTACGACTATCTTCATGAATTGAATCTTGTTCAATGAGGTCAAACGATCCATCCCAGCTGGAGAATGCGTCTGGTTTTCCAACGACATTT
The DNA here is from genome assembly GCA_028564885.2 of Zoanthus sanctaehelenae. Taxonomy (NCBI): domain Eukaryota; kingdom Metazoa; phylum Cnidaria; class Anthozoa; order Zoantharia; family Zoanthidae; genus Zoanthus; species Zoanthus sanctaehelenae. The sequence continues at coordinate 8,292 of JAOTRI020108390.1, read as the reverse complement.
AAACAAACCTTGGACAAGGAAAATATGCTTATAATGCAATAAAATATTTTGAATGCCGGTAGATTCTTTTAATAATAGTTTCTATACCTTCCAAACATCAGCGCGTTTCTCTGTTGGTATTTTTCGACCTCTACACAGCTCTCTCAGTTGGTCGATATCCTTTTGTTTGGAAAGGGCTAAAACCAAATCTGTATGCCTAGAATATTTCAAAACGTCCAGTTAGCAAATGCCATGGAATTAATTGCGAATTATGAACAAAAGCGAAAGCTAAATTCTACTTTACCATCCAACATCTTCAATTCCTCCTCCTTCCGCCATGTTGGATACGTCATCATTACAACATATCCCAAGATGCACCATCTCCACCAGACACCTTGCCGCCATATTGGAATGAAAACAAAGGTCACGAGAAAAAAAGACTTTCTAATTATAAGGAATCGAAAGCTTATATTCATAAATTATAAAGATATTTCTTTTATTTAATTAAAAATCGCATCAGCTCCCGGACTTGACGCTTATTCAAGTATCTTTGTTGGGTGAGATGAAAAAACCATACTAATGTGCCATACAATACTTTCAAACTCATTAGTTAGGTAATGCTTGCCACTCAGTCACTCTGCAGGCGGAGGGAGTATTTGAAAATATCAATGTCTTTAAAATAATAATTTGTTTTATTCAGATGCTGGGTAGCTTCGGTTCCAGGGAATAGGCGTAAGGGGCGTAAGTATTGCTCCCCCCCCCCTCCCCTTCCTATTTTTTGGAAGACCAATTAATTTTTGTCACTTAAAATTCTTCCACCTTCATACATTTATGGCATATGTGTGGAATGGTTGCTTTCATTTGCTTTGAAGTATTTCTTAATCTTGAAGCTTTCCAATGTTTTTTAATATAATTTACAATATCATTTCTGTCTTTGGAACTTTTTTCCCGCCATGCTCGAAATTGGAAAGTCACAAACACAGAAGTCACAAGGTTATTATCAAAACATGCACACTCATCGATCGTTTTCCTTTGTAGACACGCGGATTTTTCTTATCTTAAGGATATACACATTACTACATAAAGCAGCCAGAAAAGAGTTTCTTTAAACACATTTACGGAAAATTTGGAAATTGAACAAGATCTATACCAAAATTATGCATTAATTTTGACCACAGGATACCTTTGATTACTAATTAATCGACCTCAAGTTTGGCCAGAAATTAAAGTGTTTCCAAGCCGCGCTTTCTTAAAAAAGTTGAAAAATACAAGTCAGTGGCAGCCGTTCTCAAAATCTTGAGAATCTCACATAATCATAGAACTCGATTAGGCACGCCAAATCAAACTCGCTAAGGGCTTGTTAACACGAGGCGAGATATTTCGGTCTCGAAGGTAGTGATGGCCGTTGGGAAAAAGTTTTCTCATTCCATGTGAATGGTTTACCCGGAGATATCTCGGGGGTTAGGGGCAACTTAGTGGATCGTGCGCATGCGTTCCTATCAGAACGAGACATGACGGCAGTTACTTAAAAACTAACCGAGACATCTCGGGGTCAAGTTTTCTCGTGTGAACCAGGGACAGTTTTATCCCTACAAAGGTGGGATATGTCTATCCGCATTAGATATCTCGCCTCATGCGAACAGGCCCTTACTTGCTTGTTTGCAAGGTGTAGTATTTGCAGAAAACCATTGCATGAGACTTTGCTGTTTATAATGTGGACTGTCTTTCCCGAACTGTATAATAGTTTATTTGCCATTATATAAAACATTACAAAAAGTACAAAACTTATATTAATACAGCTAATATAGAAAAAATATACATAAATACATATTAACAGAGAGGATAAGAAGTCGCAAGATTTATTTGGGGTAGAGACTTTAATTCTCTTTTCTGTACAGAATAAAATTATTTATTACATCTATACGAGTATTTTACTGTAAAACGCGCCAATCATAGACTTGTATCAAACCACATCCGGGATGCGAGAGATATATTATCCACATCCTCACTTGTGTAGCCCCCTCGTCGACATTTTTTTGTGTTAGTCCTTCCCTCTGGTTTGTGGGGAGAGAACCAGAAAGGACTGATACAAAAATGTCAGCGAGGAGGCTATATACATGAGTGAATATATCACTAAAGTCATTTTATGTTTATTTTTATATATTTTCAAAACACTCATATCTATGTCATATAAAGTTACACGTTGGCTTGAACATATGACGTTCATCTTCTTTGGGGAAAAAAAATTACTTGTTTGTTTTGCTCATCCGTTATGTATTTTTTACACTCGAAGATAAACTTCATATACGTTGGCGCCACAGTGGAACATCATCATTATATGCAGTATGATGAAGTGTGACATGGTGCGATTAAAGTATGAATCAACAATAAGTTAAATGTAATTGAAGTTTTTTTGTACGAAAATTAATACTTTTCCAAATTTCATTTCTCACTGTAGTTGTACGGGGACATGTGTAATACTTGGTTGATGATCTATGTTAGAACTGTGAATTCATTTGATCGTTTAAAGTAGGCATATTTATCTTTTAAAAAACTCAATAGCATTATTGCTAGTAATGGAAAACATAAATTGAGTAATATAAAGTTTTTTAATTTCTTCAAATTTCAACAAGTCGAGAACTTTAAGACTTGGATTCATATAAGCACTTTATCACTATTATTCATCATTTTTATTTTTTTCCTTTTTCAAGATCAGCACCTTGAAAGTTTGAAGAGTGTATGTACTTGCCCAGACGTGGTACTACATAAGTAGGTTATTTCAGGTATGAAAATTAAGAGTTATACTCAGACATTAGTATTGTACTAGAAAGTTAAAGCACCAGGCGTCTCGTCTTGGTGGCCAACCGGAATTGAACTGTGACAAAACGACGCGTACCCAAAAGCCGCTATTCTCCCATGCTGGTCTGACAGAACTGTGATTTTCGTTCATCAAAAAAACAAACTGTCAATGAATCTTTATAAGTAAATAATTTAATTTTGCTCCAAGTTCTTGGCTGTTGCGAGGGGTCGGATAAAGCTCTTGGACCAACATTGGCAACTCAAATTGAATTCTTGTACTGTCAATTTTTCGCTAACACTGAAACTCAATGGGTTTACTTTTGCACAAAATGTTTCTGACAAACTGTAATCACATTTTGAAAGCGCAACCCATAAATTGTTTTTTTGGATAAAAATATTAAAGCAATATATTTGGAAACTAGTTGAGGGCAATAGCGTGACATAACTCTTCAAAAATATTTTTCTAACTGATTCCAAGCGTAAAAATACGTCTCAGGAATTACAAATCACTCTAAACGTGTTTCTTGTTGCATATGATATCAAGTCAGCCAGCCGACTATCAAGTCTTTGATTTGATTGAGGGAACTCAAATTGGAAAATTAAAATAAAGCAAACTATTTTACTAATCCTTTCCTAACTAGTTACGGTCCACAGTCGTCTTGTGGTGGATTTGTTACCGCTGATTGGCGAGTGAACAAACGACGAGTTCATATTTTGCTGACTGCTAAACGTGGTTAGCGTAGAGCCGAACAATAACTGCAAATCTGAAACTTCATTCCTTGGTAATTGAAACAAAACTGTGGCTATATTGGCTCTGCCATCCTCTAAAGGTTCGGTCGCCACTGGATAAATAACCAGTCGATCTTTACTGTCTCTCAGCAACAGGTTGGACTTCCTTCGTTTTATTTCTCGTTTATAATGACCCGAGCCGCGTTCACACTTCTTTAGTTTCAAAATACTCGGCGGTAATTTACCGGCATCCCACAGGATGGAATAGGTCGCAAATGGGCGACTTGCTCGTTGTTCCCGCTCGCGCTCTCTTCTTTCCAGCACACGACGCTGTTCATGATACTGCTTGATTTTCCAACCGATCACGCAAATGGCCAATACAAGAAAGAAGACGGAGAAAAACACCGAAAAGAAAACAAAGAGATCAATTTGTGGCAGATCCTGTTTGAAATATAGTATTCCAGTCGTGCCACTCGACTCAGCGTCTCCGCGGCCCAAGAAACTAATGTAGAACTTAGTCTCTCGCAGGTAATGATTCAAGTGCGGGAAAGTGATGACCAACCGATTTCGGAGATCTTTAACTATAACAACGGCTTCAATATCAACGAACCTAACGAAAGTATTCACTTTATCTCCAGCCTTTGTGATGTGTTGTGGTACTGGTTCTTTGAAATCTGCTGTTGTACCTGCAGAACGTCTTCGTCTTCCTTTGCTTGATTTCTCAACTTTAATCTATGAACAAAATGGACAACAAAGTGTGAAATAAATTGTTTCTTAACAGCTTAGTAAACTATAATACTAAGAGTTGCTAATGATAACTGTAGTGCTACCGAGAAACTAGGGAAATAAGTATAGGACCCGGGTTCCTCTCGTGAATTGGAAGCCCGAACAGCAAACTGACCTGGAGACCAAATCGGAACAGAGCGGCAACGAAAAGAAACATATCAACTTCAACGAATTTAGTTTCTTTTGGTACACTGTGCTCAGAAATCAAAAGAGGTCCTAATCTGATAAACTATCTATCATAAATGCCAAACTGCGTTGGTATTTCTACTGAAACAGCTCTATAAATTGATACGTTTTGGAATGCATTCCTTACTCCGAGTGAATGACACAGAATGACGATAATGACAAATTACTTTCGTCACAGTGAGTGGAATACACTCGCACTAAGGTCTCCAGTCCGAAATGTCAGTTTTAAAGTTATTCTCACTACGGTGTACAATTTATCAATTTATAAAACTGATGAAATGGAACTAGATTGCGAGAAAAGCATGCGAAATTGAATGCGGTGAGTATTGAGAGGTTGGGGACAGGCAAACTTCACTCACTCGGACTCTAGTAACAATCGTAAAGTTAACCCTTTGACTCCTAAAAGGGCCTAAACCGCCCGCACGATATGGTTCTGAGTTAAAGAATTCAATGTTTCGACTCTGGTTTTAAATCAAACTTTGGAACGGAAAAATCAACGATGTTTGGCTTTGAATTTTTTGATGAAATATTCATTCCCAGCAAACAAAACAGCTTTCACAACAAAATTCAGACCTAGTACTGAGATATAGTGCAAATATTTAGGATTTTTTTAGTTTACGGATCGCGCTACAGCCGTCTCTTTGTGCCAATTTTGCCCCAACGTGTTTCCCGCCATTTGCACGACCCAAATGCATTCTGTGATACCCCGAAAATTTTGACAAGGACAGACAGCATTTCCTGCAGTAATAATTTTTTACTAAGTCTAGAGCCTCCACGGAGTTCTGCCAAGATTTTATGCCTGTAGTGTTCCTCAGTCGTCAAAAGTAAATTAAAGTACTAAATCTTCCCCTAACCTAAGTACTCAACAATAGTAATTCAATCTAATTAAAATATCGTATATATATATTTAAAATAAAATGTCATAATCATTGCACACTCTAAATAATCTCTAAATATAAGTTAAAATTAATTTTGTGTAAAATTCATATCTAAAAATTAAAAATCTTCTGTGTTCTTATTATGATTGTTGCAAGTTCCTTTAAGGTAAAGTAATACGAGCAACATTTTTGACCAACTTGTAGCGCAACATTGTTGCAATACAGGTTGGAAAGTAAAGTTGCGCGTAATACCACATGCAGGAAAAACTTGTCACGCAACAAAATTCACTGTTACAGATTGTCAGGTGATGTTGCAGAAAGTAGAAGCGGCTTCTACTTTTCGCAACAAATATCTTTTTCGTCACGCGTATTACCACCTACACGTCATTTGTCACGCAACCAAACAGCAAGCAAATACTAGCGATTGGTTCTCTGAGGCTGACGTCAGATGATTAAGCACGTACGCGCGCTCTACCAAATCAAAACAATTATTGAAGATTTAGAAACGTTTCCTTCTCTGTCGGATACTTCCAAAAATGAACATAAGAACAAACAAGCAAAAATTATAGCATACGATTCACTCTGCCAAAAATACTGCGTCGACCAACATTTTGTGAAAACTATTTGCACAGCCTTTGCACGGGATTATTGAGGGAGGTGCGGAAGAGCAAGGTGGGCAGCAGTCAAAATGGAAGTATTTTAATCTCATATAAACTTTTCTGTTTATTTTTTTCCTTTTTTTCTTTTTCTTCTTCTAGCAGCAACAATATGGAAAGCTAGTGCTGCAATACGCGTTCTCAAGAAAGTAGCAGACATCTTGATTGTTTACAACTCGCGCTTCAGTGCTTACGCTTTCTCTGAACTGACCAATCAAAAGACAAAAACAAGCGCAACTGCAACAGTAAATTTTGTTGCGTGACAAGTTTTTCCTGTAAGTTGTAATCCGCGCAAATTTATTGTCCAACCTGCATTGCAATAATGTTACTTCACCTTTAGCAAATAATAAATTATAGAATTAATCAATTCGAGCACTTTTTAGGTATGGATTTAAAAATATTAATGTTTTCAGAATTTTCTGCATTCTTATCTAGATTATTAAAGACAACTGGATGTCCAAAAAATAAAGGCAGTCTTCCAAATTCTGTAATGGTTTCGTGTATTTTTGTTTCATTACCTCTTTTTTTGGGACTCTTTCAAGTTAAACATAAAAGAGAGCTCGATATTTCCACGAGATTTTACAATATTGAACATTTCAACGGCGATCCTTTTTTATATATATAACCAAAGTCTTGCCAATCTACTTTTCCTGAAACATGATTATCATTTACCTAGAACTCTATCACGTATATGAGCACACCTTTCTGATTGCGCTGGCCAAACATTTTTAAGGCAAAGCCATTTTTTTCTAACTACCGGAAGTTGTGCACTACTAGCGGCTGATGATAGAATAACATATCGACTTCCGGTGTCAAACAAAACTCTTGTTCTGAAAGGTAAGCTTGCGTTATTTGCATAAATTATTCCTTGCGCTGCTTGCAGTGCGACTCGCTTTGCCAAAACCCGTATGAAAACTTTCAGTGTACCCTAGCGGGACTACAAGGACGCTAAACTGACGCTTTTGCTCTGTCTGAGCTTCGCAAACTGAAACATGATGCGCTCTCCTACATTTTAACAAACACATGTTTTAGCTTTACATTCGACAGTCCTGTGGTTTTTCTTTAAACATCTAGCATATTTAACGAAGATGTTCTTTCTTGCACTCGGCAATTTCACTCTTATACTTTTCCGGTTTGTGTTTTCAAAGACATTAAACACAACTGCAGTGTTCATTCGCTGATTTTAATGCGCTGGCTGAACACTGGCCCTTATCTTCACTCGGCATTGTTGTTGTACGTGATAACTGATACTCTTTTCTCAGTTCTATTTCGCAACGAACCTGTTAAAGTAACTTTTGCATTCTCCATGACATGAAGTCCGGCGTAATTGGTAGGCGAAAAGCGCTTTGCAGTTTCTGAATCAAGGCTGGCACATCAATTCCTGCATATACATTTTCCTGCATGTACACCTAAGACTTTCAATCCTCTAAAATATGTTTGAGCGGCGTCATGAAACTTTCTTAGATCGGCTGTGTTTTCGTCGTGTTATATCGGTATTAGCTTCAGCAGATCGTTCACGTACGCTCACTGGATTATATCTTGTTTTCCATACGGACGTTTTAACATCTCCATCGCGGCGTAATAATTTACGTTCTTTCTTGGAATTTTAGCCAGATAAAATTTGCTTGGAGCCAGAAATAACTTGCTTCTGCAGATCGTCCGTTGGAGTCTGAACAGGAGAGATATGGTTAATCCAGGGGATGACATGTACAGCTGTTTCGATAGTTGCCGAAGAGCTAGCATCAGCCATTCCAGCTTCATGATACCCAAACGCGGGGAAGTGCTGAAGATGATGCTAAGAACACCACGCTTTCCACTACGAGTCGTATTACACGAGTTCACAATTATCTGCGCCATATTGCCGAGGTGCCAAACTCCTGGGGCGAGCGTGGCCATATCTATAATATTCCCTTGTATTCGAAAGTGTTCTTGCTGTTTCATATGTAAATTTTGGACGATTTGTTTGTGAAAAGCGAGTTTTTGTTTAGGGTTATGACGAAAAAAAATCGATGTTTTGTAGTTGGTTGTAATAACAACCGAGGATATCCCGAAAAAGGTCATGTAAAACGGTTCACTCGTTTCAGAGATGGTTTGGCATCTACAGCCGAAAACAAAGTCTTGTCTGATGGTTGGAAAGAAAAGCGTTGCAAAAGGTCGTAAAGAATTCGAACCAAATCTAAACATAAAAAAATTCAATTAGCTCTGACTTCTTTTAGATGTTTTGTTCACTTTACTTTACAATTTCATCTTTTTAATTTTTAATTAACATAGCTTCAATG
>JAOTRI020108379.1:0-13295 GCA_028564885.2 Zoanthus sanctaehelenae | reverse complement strand
GGGACGGGGGACTTGCAACATGTACGGCCGTGAAGAAAAGTTCACGCATTTTCATTGGCAAAACTTGGCAGGTCTGCTCGTGTAACATCAGCTTTTAAGTCGCTTCGGTGTTATTATTCCGCCATATTTGAAACACCAAATCGTGGCTTGAATGCTGCTTTAGTTTGTTAAATTCACGAATGTGAAATTTTTTTCAGATAAAATTTCAATGAGTTAGCGTCGCGAGCGAGCACTCCCAAAAGTAAAGAGCCAGCGATATATCTCAAGTCAGCGATATATCCCTAACAATGTAACGTTGAAAAAACGACAGAAACCGTCTGCATTTTATGACAGGTGCTAGCCTTCGGCTGGGCCCCGGTAATAAATCTTAAATGTGAAACACCATAGTTTTTTTAAAGACTTCTTGTGTTTTAATATGCCGTACTAAGTTAGCTCTACTAAGTTAATGTGTGAGTTTTAGTGAAGTCTTTATGTAAAACATTTTCATGCTATTTGGTGCCTCGAGGTTATTTTTTAGACGCTCTTAAATTTTGGCCGACTTGAGCCATGTTATCTTTATAAAGTTGTTTTTATAAAAAGTATATATTTTTGTAGTTTAAGTTAAAACAATTAAATATTTTTTATGATTATATTGCTGCGCATTTATCTATATATTAGATATATAAATGCATTTATTTTTTCACTGACAATTGACAAGAAATGTAGATCGTTCGCTACAGTAAATCGAAAATATTTTTATATTATATTAATATTGCTTACAGTAGATCAAAAGACACAGACTACAAAACATCAGGATCACAACCCTACTCTTTACGATAGATATGTATTAGTTCTTTTAAGTCCTCTGATGGGGAGCAGGAAGACCAGTCCTATTGTTTCACGTCTTTATTCGAGAAGATGTGAAGCTCTAACCATTTGCAGATTTTAGAGCAAAGGCAGCCTCTTCTCAATGATTTCAAGACCCTGAGTGATGGTCCTGCCGGGAATCGATCCCGCGCGAGTCTCCTGCACGATAGGCTGGCGCCTTACCAATTAGGCTGTAACCAGATTGTGGTTGATGGAGTTATTGTTCTACTCCATGTAGAACTCATGAGCTTTATTTTTTGGAAAGGATCAATATTTTAAATTCTTAAAACACCATCAACATAGTACGTGGTTGGTGAAACATTCTGACCCATTCCAAGTAGACTTATAAATTGTATGTACCATTTTACTTCAACGGTCTTGATATACCCTTAGGAATCTAGTGAAAGCTGTAAGACTGGGTTTTGGTCTGTTTAAGATGATCAAAGATGAACAAGAGAAGAAGGTAAAATATGTTATGTTACTTCGTTCTTGTTGTATTAAGTTATTATTGAAGTCCTTATATGATCTCAAAATTCGGATAACCGTAGAAAATTCCGAACCTAAGTGTGCTTTTTAATTAAAAGAAGTTAGGAACTTACATATTGACCGAGCTTAGGGACTAGTACCTGTGACGTAGCAGTAGGCTGACCGCCATCGCGTCCTTAGTATTTTACAATGAAAAACGTGACAAGCAAATCACTTAAAACTGAATTTCTTTATTTCTCGCAATGCTTTAAACCGTAAACGATGAACATTTTGTGTTGACAGTGTTAGTATTGAACCGGAAGCTGCAAAAGTATCTTCCCCTACGTTTACAATAGGATTTCACATGAAATCAGACAAAAGTATCTTCTCCTACGTTTAGAATAGGATTTCACATGAAATCAGACAAAAGTATCTTCTCCTACGTTTACAATAGGATTTCACATGAAATCAGACAAAAGTATTTTCTCCTACGTTTACAATAGGATTTCACATGAAATCAGACAAAAGTATCTTCTCCTACGTTTACAATAGGATTTCAGATGAAATCAGACAAAAGTATCTTCTCCTACGTTTACAATAGGATTTCACATAAAATTAATGCTCAGTCAAAAACAAAGCAGTCCCAAAAATGTCTTATTTGCACATTTCAAGACTCAAAAAATGTAACAAGAACCGCGAATTTTTTTTAAAAATTTTTTAAAATTTAGTATTAATGAAGGTTCTACTTTTTATCTATGTGATAAAGAATAAGCAACTGATACATGTCCATCTTTGCAAGCTCTAATTGGCTCCTGTAGCTCGGGATGCTCAAGATTTTTAGTTGAATTTGAGGCAGAAATCATGACAGGAAGCACGCTTGTTAGGAAGTAGAAAAGATATGTTAGCATTATATTGTATTATATTGTTATCTCCTTATTTTGGTAAATAATAAAAAAACTATCCCCCAGTGTTGGTAAATGATGATGATGGTGATGATGGTGATGATGACGACGATGATGATGGTGATGACGACGACGATGATGGTGATGATGGCGATGATGATGATGGTAATGATGGTGATGATGATGACGACGATGATGATGGCGATGACGACGATGATGATGGTGGTGATGATGGTGATGATGACCGCGATGATGATGGCGATGATGATGGTGATGATGGCGATGATGGCGATGATGATGGTGGTAATGATGGTGATGATGGTGATGATGATGGCGATGATGATGACGATGATGATGACGATGATGGTGATGATGGCGATGATGATGGTGGTAATGATGGTGATGATGATGATGACGACGATGATGACGGTGATGATGGCGATGATGATGGTGGTAATGATAGTGATGATGATGACGACGATGACGATGATAGTCATGTTATTGATATTGGTGATGGTGATGGTGATAGTGATGTTGGTGATAGTGATGATGATGGTGATGATGATGGCGATGATGATGGTGGTGAGGATAATGATGGTGATGGTTATATTAATAGTGTTCATGGTGATGACGATGATGATGATGGTGATGATGATAATTAACATCATTAACATCATCTTTTCTCCATTGTCTTCGTTAGTTTCCATTCCATCATCATCATTATCCTTATGAGCATCATCACAGTATCTCTGTCTTAATCGGTCGTCAATCGTTATTTCTTATCAACAGTCGTTATCCTAAGCATTCCAAATCATTCTTAGCCATTGTTATCAGAATCACACGTCATAGGTGTTAGCTGCCAAGGTCATTATGTTGTTGTTAATTGTCTACTTTTGCGTCAAATACATAGCACGCCATTGCTGAACAAGAAAGAAAGCAAAGAGAAGAAGACGCTAGAACAACCATGAAACCACCATCCTTAGACGAAGAAGACACAGTTGATGAACTGGACAACGACCTGAAAAAGTGCGAAAACTTACGTTTAAAAAAGAAATGAAACAATTGAATTTCAATTTGGGCGGAGGTGGTTGGCGTAGTTGCTAAGATCTCTGCTTTCCAACCACAAGGTCCCCAGTTCGATCTCGGCACTTTGCCGAGATTCGAATATTTGTTTGACCTTTTCCGCCTAACCTTAGTCAGTCTTCTATCCTTTCAAGAAAGGTTAATGAGTAGCTGCTTCTACTGGGAGCTAACCTGCGATAGATTAGTATCCCGTCCAGGGGGAGTCAAAGACTCTCATCCGCTAAACACTACAAAAACCAGAAATAAGCTGACTACAAGCGCTAGTACTAAGGAAGGTAGAAGTTGAGTTGTTTTGTCTCTTTATTAAAAATTTGTATATGCCTGCTTTTTACTCATTTATATCTTCTACGATGAGTCGTGTAGGCAGTAGTTAGATAACTACGAACAGTGTGTGAATTAACATAGCTTATTTCCATACAATTTGTTTCTAGAATTAAACTTTACTCACATTTGCTTTATTATCCAATGCTTTCGCGGGTCATTAACAATAATGTAGGCCATGACCAAACGGTGGAGTAGAATTTGGGTAGTTTTTGCTTTTGACAGTTTTACATTATCTGTGAGTACGGAGCGTATCTTGTGTTCAGGGGGCTAATGACCGCTGGAGCAAGATGTGCTCTGAGGACATTTCTCCTGGAAGTTTTTGAACTCACGTCTTGTAATGCGATTACTAGCAATTTAAGGGTCATTTTTCAACTAAATTAATGAAAATTTTGGAAAAATTTTGAATGAAGTTATTTGCAATGAATCAAAGTTTCAAATATATTTACAGATGGAAAGCAGTAAAAACAAAACGGTACAAGCAGAAAAGCAGTCCATGGTATTAGTGGCTAAAAGACTCATTCCACGTTTAGTTAACAGGGTTTTAAAACCAACAGAAAATAGCCGTATTGTTTGACTGTCTGGCGGTAAAATTATTGGGGGAAATAGGCGCTCCAGCCCCTCCCCCCCATCTCCCCTTTTTATACCGCGGTCCTTCATTATGTTGTTTTTGTATGTTTTGTTTTACATATAATTATTAGGCCTTAAAAAGGTCTTGAGTCTGTGTTTTTGGTAAACCAATACAAGCTTCGGACCGATCAGAAGTGAAATTGCAACAAGCGACCCATACTTGCTTAGGCTGTGTTGTCAGAAAATCAATCACGTGTTTAATTTTGACCAGTCACAACTGAAACACACAAAGGACTTAAGTGCGTTAGTTTGCTGGGTATGCAAGCTTGTGTTTTCTACAAGGTCGATCGAGTATTCATAATTCAAATAGAACAACATAAAATATAGACTTCTTGTTGCAATTTCTCCCTACATTAAAGCAACAGAAAGTAGACACGCAGACGTTTAGCGTAACTTTTTTATACTCAAGAGAGTACTACGTGCGGTTACCTTCTTGTTTCTCATTATCATAACCGCCGCCTGGTTAGCCCAGTTGATAAGGCGCCAGTCTGCTGTGCGGAAGGTCTCGGATTCGATTCCCGGCCGGACCACCACTCAGGGTCTTAAAATAACTGAGGAGAAAGTGGTGCCTTCACCCTAACATCTGCAAATATGATTTTCGCGTCTTCTCGGATAAGACCGTTAAACCGTAGGTCCAGTATCTTGATCACTCTGTCGAGGGACTCCAAATAACTCACACACTTCTCGCAAAGAGCAGGGTGGTGATCCCGGTGTTGTGGTCTGTTTCTTCCATTCAGGGTACTTCTTATCGGCTGCCAAGTTGCGCCTTAAAATGTGAGCCGCTCCAACGGACTTTCTGAGACCCTCAACTTCCTGACCTCAACTGTATATGCTTGTAAACAGGTTCTGAAAAGCCCTGGGGGGAGAACTTGTATAACTGTTGTAATATTGTATCAAATGTATTGTTTGCTTCTGTTATGTAAGGAGAATTGAGATTGTGATAAATTAAAACTTTTCCCTAATTCGCTTACATTTTAACAGATTCATCATTCCTCTCTCGACAACCGTTCCTACCACGGAGTTTGACGAAAAGTAAGTAAGGCGGCACTTAGTAAATAATACTAGTCATTCTCAATGAGAAGGGAAATGCTGGAGAGTAAATATTACAGTAATATTCGAGAGTGCAATTATTGCCGAGTTAAATCTTGGTGTAAAGCTCTGACAACTTTCAATAATATATCTAAGACGATTCTTAATGATACTTATCATGAAAACAACAGGAAAATCCAGAGGAAAATCTGCCACTACACAAATGACTTTTTCTGCCATGTGATTTGGCGAACATTCGTTCGGTTGCGCTCGGTGTCCGACGGCAATCTGAAGTCTGTAACTCAATGGCCCGATGAAATTCCGAGTGTTTCTTACAACCCAATCTGTAAGGCATAGCGTTTATAATCGGCCGAACTCAAGCATGCGATACCGAGATTCATAGCGCGATAGCCGCGAGATGCATTGCAAGATCAATGACTGGATATCAAGTTTAAGCAATATGATTGGTTCGCCTACTCATTACAAGTGTATTTAACAATTATCCACCGAAGTGGAGATGACTAGTGGTGGAAATTTACCAATTATAACTACTATTTAACAATTATCCCCCGAAGTGGAGGTGACTAGTGGTGGATATTTACCAGTTATAACTACTATTTAACAATTATCCCCCGAAGTGGAGGTGACTAGAGGTGGATATTTACCGAGACTGGAAGCGGCGATGTAAATATCCATTGCTAGCCACCGACACTAAAAACAGGCAGAGAAGATTTCGAGTGATCCTGATAGATGTAAGTAGTATAAGATTTTATGATGTAATGTCATGGAGGCCCTTTTCTTCAAATGGACCAATCACATTTCGGTAACCGTGTGACGTCAAGGCAGCGGGTTAACAAATAGCGGCTAATTCGATTCATTTTATTACTGACATTATATGAAACAAGATTTTCTTAAAAGAGAAACAATTCAATAGGCAAAACAAAATTTTACGATAAACGTTTTGTTTTTAGACGTATGGTTTTTACTCGTATGGTTTTTACACGTATGGTTTTTAAACGTATGGTTTTTACACGTATAGTTTTTACACGTATGGTTTTTAAACGTATGGTTTTTATACGTATGGTTTTTATACGTATGGTTTTTACACGTATGGTTATTACAGGTATGGTTTTTACACGTATGGTTTTTACACGTATGGTTTTTACACGTAGAGCATACGCTGAGATATTGTAGTTTTAATTTGTTTACAAATAGTAAAACGAGAGCACCGGTTTTCAGTGTTTGCACGGCTCAGTTCTGTCATCCCCGTGCTTATATTTTGCTTATATCTTTTTTTAATTTAAAACTTTTGTCACCTTTAAACACAGAATTCAAATAACTGAAAAAAAATTTTGTCAAGAAGAATTTGAATGTAGACCGAACGGCTGGGAGTGGTACCTGTGACGTAGAAGTAGTAAGATCTCTCACTGTCATTAGTATTTTACAAGGAAAAACGTGACAAACAATAGACCATTTCCGAGTTCCCGTGTGCCTCTGTTTCAAAGCGAGTCTAAGTGCGGAGCCATTCTTATGAAAATGACTTTGATTTGCATGAAAATGAAACTGAATACAGAACTTATTTTCATATGAAAGGTTTCGCACTTAGACTCATTTTGAATCAGAGGCACAAAAGAACTCGGAAATGGCCTATTTAGGTGATAAACTATCAAGTAATTTACTTCAGAGTTCAGTCTAGACCTCAATAAATGTTTTAAATAAAAAGAAATAACTTTGAGCATTTATGTAGCGCCTTTTCCATATGTATATGATCAAAGGCGCTTTATAATGATCAGTACAAGGTTTGACAGTTGCTAGTCCGCTAGAACGGCTCTGAAGAACAGAAAGACCACAACACCGGGATCACTATCCTACTCTTTTCGACAAGTGCGTGGCTTCTTTTAAGTCCCCCGATAGACCTACGGTTTAACGTCCTTATCCGAGAAGACGCAAAGGTCTAACCATTTGCAGATGTTAGAGCAAAATCAGCACCTTCTCCTTAGTTATTTTAAGACCCCGCATGAGTGAGGGTCCGGCCGGGAATTGAACCCCGACCTCTCACACAGAAGATTGGCTACTTAACAACTAGGCTAACCAGGCGGTGTTAAACAAGTTATAAGTTAAACAAGGTCACAAACTTTTAATATTCAATTTAGAAGATAAACAGGTTCACTGAGAGTTTGTAAAACTCAATAATGTATTAGGTTGATCAGAAAAGGTTAGTAAGAAGTTCAAACCTTTTAAGGTTAAATTCTGCGATAAAATAAGTCGACAGATTCAGTGGCAGTTTTCTAAACCTCAACAAATATATTATTGTCAGTGTTCAGATATTAAAATGTTAGTAAGAATATTAAACCTTTTACAGAAAATTTAATTTTGTGATCGAGAATCGACAGATTTACTGTCATCTTTTAAATCTCAACAAATGTATTATAGTTGTTCAGACATCGAGATAATTAGTAAGGAGATCAAATTTTCTAATTTATCGTTTAATTGCATGTGCATGGAGATAAGGAATCGACAGATTCACTGAATAAACCTCAAGAAAATATAATGCATTATGGTTGTTTAAATATCAAAAGGTTTTGTGAGACGTTAAACTGAGAAAAAAAGCATATTATTTTGTAAAATTCAAGAGATGAGAGGTATAAAAAAATGACAAGCTTAAAAAGGAAACGTCGGTATAAAAGCTCAGCACCAGGTTCTGATCAAGTTCAGTTGTCAATCACACTCAGACGAGTGCGGATCTCCGTCTCCGCTAATTTTGTTTTTTTCAAAGTGATTTTGCTCCCTCAGACGGTTTTGGACGACGAATGCTGGTAACTTAAAAGAAAAAATGGAACTATTTTTTTGTAAGATCCCAAATTTTTGGTTATCGATTGAGCAACAGATCTAGATGCGGGAGATTGAAACTTTTGAGTGTAAAATTAATCCTGAAATTCCAACAAATAGCAATAATTTTGTGGAAACATTATTCTAAAAGATAATCAAATGCAATTTTCTTAAATGTAATTCAAGTTTTGCGCTATGTTCATCTTGTTTATCGTTTCATCTGCCATTTGAAAAAACTGTTAAACCTTGTTGCGTCAAAAAAGGGAAGGAGCTAAGCGTTTTATAGCGACTGTCCCTGTTTAAATTGTGCACAGAAGATGCATGTTCAAACCTTTTTTAGGGTCATCAGGCGTTTCCTCTTCCAAAGTCTGTTCACATTAGATTAAAAGAAATAAAATTTTTGAGACCAAATAGTACTGATTACATATTGACGTTTGATATATTTAGTCTTCAAGCAAAATCTGATGTTAGCTTTCCCATGACTTTCGCATCAAAAGCGAATGTATAAGAAATAATATTAATTTTTATTTAATGCTTATACTGTACAGTTAAACCAGATATCAGCTGTTACTTTGAGTATAACAGCCAGTCGACAACTTCCAAAATACGCCATCCCTTACATTTAATGTTAAGTTGAACTGAAATTTACTCACATAATTCTCGCTTTTGATTGGGTAATTAACAAAAGCTTTGGTAAAAGCCAATGAAATCCTTTACTTTGGTAGCATGATGCGAGAAGTTCAAATTTTTCTTTAATTTGGCGACAGAATTAACAGAAAAGACTTTCTACAATTTAGAAATAGAGTCTCAATCGTGCGGCCTACAGCCACGAAACAATTTTGATACTTCATGAAAATCTTGCTTGTGTAAGCTGCTTCCAACAAAGGGATAAGCAATATTGTTTATCTTTGAGAACCTCATGCACTTAATCTGAATTTATGTGCTTATAGCAATTTTGCTACGTTTGAAAATTCCTATCGACTTATACAGAGTCATCTTTTAATCATGTCCTTAAACTTTAGATACGTACAAATTGGCAAGCTAAAGGACACAAAGAGTCTATTTACAATACTGCACGAGTGAAAGCTTTTCCCCAGATATTTTTTTATCATGCGTTTCTTGATTAAAGATGTAATTATAAATCTACAAATGCTTCCAAGTTAGATTTGAGCCCTGATACCTGTAAAATGACAAGTTGTCGGTACACCCCATTCATTTCCATCAGTTCGGAATGATTTCCACTCTCGACAATTGCCCCATCTTGGAGTACCATGATGATGTCCGCATTTTTTATTGTTGACAAACGATGAGCAATCACAATTGTTGTGCGGCCTTCACGAGCCTGTAGTGGAATGCAACAAAGCAGCCTACATATTACTGAGTTAAATGTGCCACTGTGATTGTATAGAGCAGAGCTATGTCGAGTAAAATTGCTTGGTAATATGATTATACACTTTTCTTACTAATTTAGTCAAATATCATATCCGTAACTAACAGTAAAAAAAAAATTTCCAGTAGCATTTTGAATCAAAGAAATACGGTATTTTTTGCTATAATATTAGCATTATCTCGTTACCAATTGTTTTATATTGTATAAGACATTTAAGTGAGAGTCCAGGTTGGCGTAGTAATCATCAGTCATCCTCCCACCTGGGCTGAGATTTATCGATCTTTATCTGAGTCCGAGGATTTTTTTCCGGGTACTCCGGTTTTCCTCCCTCTGCAGAGTCGACCTTCACGCCAAGATCTGAGTCGTCCAGCAATCAAACATTAGCCTCTGGCTACAGGAAGAATGGGCAACCACTTCCTTGGCAGTTGACGTTAAATATAGTATTTATTCAGGAGAAGTTCAAAGTGCTGATGAAAAATATTGAAGCTGAAAGGGTTACGAATACCTTGTCAAGAGCTATCTGTACGGCTGTTTCACTCTCGCTATCCAAAGCAGATGTAGCTTCATCCAAAAGAAGAATCTTCGGGTCTCGGACCAAGGCACGAGCTATCGCTATACGCTGTTTCTGTCCACCGCTTAACTGAGCTCCTCTCTCGCCAACCAAAGTTTTATAGTCCTGAACATTGAGGAATATGGAAATATTAAAAAAGTAAAGAGTAGCAACTAGGCATAAAGTTAAAAAATGGTAAAAACGTTCTCTGATTAAAATATTAAAAACATATAAGCTTTTGGTTGTCAAGCTACAACCATTGACAAGTAAAAATATAGAAAAAGAATCCATATACAAAGATTAAAAGGTGTAAAATAAAAGTTTAAAATATGAACTAGAAAACACTCGCCAGAGAACGTAAATCTCCGCCAAGCATATTGTGATCCCCACGCAATATTAGTCGCAACATTAGAATTTAAGAAGGAAAAAGATTAACAATGGAATTTGCACGTGCAGCACGATTCTTACTACAAGTGTAAATTACAATTGTAGCCATACAATTGTAGCCATACAATTGTAAATGACGCTGAGTGTGCTTGTATGCTCGTGTGTTGAAAAATTCAGAGTGATCCAAAATCCAGGATTTTTTCCGGATCACCCTGAAAAGTTAATCAGTTCTTCCCTGTCCCAACTCTGACAACATCTAAAAATTTCATCAAAATCCGTTCATAACTTTTTGAGTTATGTTTCTAGCTAACAAACAAACAAACAAACAAACAAACAAAGAAACCCCGGGAAAAACATAACCTCCTTTGCGGAGGTAATAAGGTAAGAACAAACAAACAAACAATTAAACAAACAAGCGCTGGCTTGGTTTTACCTTATTGTAATGTTGACTGGCACCTTACCAACTGGGCTAATCAGACATTATGTGTAAATCACCGTACCTTAGAAATCACACCTTTCTATCAAAATTACCTCAGGAAGGTTGGTAATAAGCTCGTGACAGTTTGCCATTTGACATGCCTTTTCAATGTCTTCATCTGTGACATCTTCTTTGCCGTATCGAATGTTTTCAGCAATTGTTGTTGCAAACAGAATCGGCTCCTGACTAACGATTCCCGTATGTTGCCGCAGCCAGGCAAGATTCAGTGAACGAATGTTGCGTCCGTCCAGCAGAACCTGGGAGTAAAAAATAGGCAGTCGATGACTAATTACGACATGCATGGTTGGCGCAGTTTGTAAGATCTTTGCTTTCCAACCACAAGCTCCTCAGTTTGATCCCAGCACTATGCCCAGATTCGAATATTTGTGTAGCCTTCTTTTGCGCCTAAGCCAACTTAGCTTTCCACCCTCCCGGGGTAGGTAAATGAGTGCCAGCGTCTGCTGGGAGCTAACCTGCGATGGGCTAGTGTCCCGTCCAGATCAGTTTCATAAAAAATCTAGATAGATATGTTTACATTCTTAATGAAAAATAAATTGCAAACTGAGTCAAAAAGCCAGAATGGGTTTTTAATTCGGTTAGTTAAAACCTCTTCGGCGAAATCAATTGTAGAATTGCGCACTATTTGGGCATCCTGCTGATGAGCAGTAACTGTTTTAACTGTTTTGCTATTTTTTCAGCAGCATTATAGTTATGGCTGTTCAGATATCTATCTACTTCAAGCACCTGCTCCATTCAGTGAATTGGAAGAGTATTAATGGAGCCGAATGCAATTGTAGAAATGCGCACAATTTGGGCATCCTGCTGATGAACAGTAACTGTTTTGCTATTGTGTTCAGCAGCATTATAGTTATGTCTGTTCAGTTATCTATTTACCTCAAGCACCTGCTTTATTCAGTAAATTGAAGAGTATTAATGGAGCCGAAACTAATTGTAGAATTGCATACTATTTGGGCATTCTGCTGATGAGCTGTAACTGTTTTGCTATTTTTTCAGCAGCATTATAGTTATGTCTGTCCAGATATCTACCTGCAATGCCTTAATTGTATCTATTATGTCTTTTCTTCAATTTGAGTTGCTAGAAATAAGAACAGAATTAAGAACAATTTGAGGCTGAAATCACCAAAAAATTAAGAACGAGCCTCGGACTGCAAAAAGTTTTTGAACGGTTTTTGCTTGCAGTCTCTTTAAACCTTAGTCACCAAGCATTTTGAATCAGTGTGGGAACGTGCTGCAATGTAAACGTTCTAAGTACGAAATAAACACATTAAAAATCAACTTTTTTGCTCCTAAAAGCAGCTCGCAGAAATGATTCAGCAACTCTTGCTCACCTCTCCTTTCACTGGGTCATAGAAACGCTGTAAAAGTTTGATAACAGTACTTTTACCACATCCGCTCACACCAACCAAGGCGACTGTTTGTCCACGTTTTATGGTGAGATTAAACTCCCTCAGCACCTTTGTTATGAGAAAAAAAAGTATTAAAATATGTTTTCCAGTTTTTACTGAAGTGAGAAGATACTCCTTAAATCTAGATACCGTGACTTCCTCTCGTGAAGGGTAAGCAAACTCTACGTTGTTGAACTCGATTTCTCCTTTCAGTTCTTCAGGTTTATTGCCTTCATCTAAACTAGCATCAATGGGAGAAACCTGGAAGAAAATTAATTGTACTAAAATTCAGAAAATAGATGATGAAGAACAAAAAAAACTAAATGTAAGATTAAGAACAAGAAGAGAAACAGCAGAAAGTTTAACTTTTATTAATTTAAAGTTAACTTAAACTTAACGAAAATCGAAAGAAAGCTGAAAGAGAAAGCAAAGACTTCGAAGGAGAAAGCAAAAGAAGAGGAGAAGACTGTTATCTGTGTTAACTTATAACACAGATTAGAAACTTGGATGGAATCTCTAGCTTGCAATTTTTTAAGTGAATCCCACAAAGCTTAACCTTGATAGCTCTGTGTTACCCAGCGACTGAATATTTTGCTTTCAATAATCTAGAACTAGTAATTGTATAAGGCGCAAACAAAAATCAATGGACCATGTCAGTTATTCGCCATATTTATTTCATTACACAACTGAGTTCTAAGATTTACCCACCGAAATTGCAGTGGATAAAAATCGTACTGATTCTAAATGTTGCCAATTAGGAGTATGAATGACAAAATTTCACGGTGGAAAAATATTGTTCGTCCAATCTGACACTAAGCTAGCTAGCTAGCTAAGCTAAATCCTTATTCGAGCCTAGTGGCCCATGGGGCCACCGCTTCTCTCCGGTTTCTGTAGTGTTAAGCGGATGAGAGTCTTTGACTCCCCCTGGACGGGACACTTATCCATCGCAGGTTAGCTCCCAGCAGATGCTGGTACTCAT
>JAOTRI020108368.1:0-13296 GCA_028564885.2 Zoanthus sanctaehelenae | reverse complement strand
TGGCGTAATTTCGGTAATTTCCCTACGTGTCTATAAAATAAAAAGAACATCACACGGCGGCTTCAACATATGAATTTTATTTTCTCGTGGCAAAAACAATATTTTACGAACGAGCGCCTCGTTCGTAAAATATTGTTTTGCCACAAGAAAATAAAATTCATATTTCGCGCCACTATGTAATATCCTCTATAAAAAAAAAGACACCACGTGTATAGTGACCGTGTCAAAATTAGGAATCACGACATGTTACACAACGTCTCATAATGTGGCCAAACGAGTTTTAAGAACATTCTAATCATACCAATTGAAAGAGATAGATAGTCTGGTTTATTTAAATCACGTAGCAGTAATTAACACTGAATTGCGTAGTCGCCCTTCGGGCTCGTCAAAATACTACAAAACTCGTAAAAATATCCAGCTATACTTCATACTAAACTGTCTAATAAGATATATGTATTCTTAAGAATTTACAATTGAAAAATTTGTGTTAAACAACCTTAACAAAACTCTCTTTGTCACTGAAAATCATACATGCAATGCGCAGTTACTCTATTGAATAATAAAAGAATCCGCGAATCTCTTTGTTTTCGCTAAGGGGAGCGTAAATCTTCTCCGTGTTCTAAGACTGTATCGTTTCTGGCAGTTTTTACTCGGAAGCAAATGATGGAGCTTATTTCACTGATTAGCTAGTACCTGAAACAGTTTCTGTGTAACAGTACTGTGATGATCTCTGATTGAAACTAATCAGGCGGTACTAAGTGCTTCGGTATAAGGTTTACAGGGAAAAACACACGCTAAGGCTCTTTTCTCAACAATTTTAACGTCACTATTGTAGGTAATTGGGGAAGAAATAATGAGATGCAGTCTAGCGATGATCTAATTACAGCACAGCAATGCGCGACAAAATCTTTAGAGACTACCTGAGCGTGCTTTAGTTGTACTAAAAATATAGCTTCCCAAAGCTTTTCTTAACTAACTCCTCGATGTGATCATTCCAATGTAGCTCCCTATTTATACCCAATAACTTAGCTCTTGTTCTTTGTGCGATTGGTTTACCATCGATGAAGGCCTCGAAGAACTGCGGAGAATGAGAGCGGGTATAAAGTAGAAAAACGTATCCTTTCTCTGCTTACCCCGACTTTTAAAAAAATACAGCGTACGCGCGGTACATACCGCTGACCATTCAACAGCGAATTTTGCGTGTTCCCTTTGGTTGCTCGAAAATAAACAGGGAACCTTTGTTGGACAACAACAAATATAAATGGGCATATAAAAAGCAACACACAAACCATCATTTAAGAACCGTTTAATAAGTATTAAAGCCAAGACATCTTACAATCTTCACTCAACACAACCGAATTTCTGACCACGGCAAAAACCTTATGACATACAGTACTTACTTCTAGCTTGCCATTTTAACCGCTCAACTACAATCTTCAATAAATTACGTTCAACTGCATGATCGATGAATATTATATCCCAGTGGCAAAATCAATAAAGAATGAACACAAGAAATAAAAGCCAGTGAAAACGAAGTCGAAGAAATCATTGTTGGGGGTAGTAATAGTAATAGCCGGCTCCAGTGTAGTAAAGAGGGGCCTGGGGTTGAGTGAATTGCAAGTGATTTCCCGTAGCTACGTATGGTAACATCTGGTCGCCATGGGACGCAACAGAAACAGACACAAACCCCTGACCAGGACCAATGAGACTACCGGATGCGGAGTGGGGTCTGGACGGTAAGCTATTTGCGTGTTCGTGGTTCAAAGAAGAGATTGGTGCCGACGGGTGGTAGACGCGACCAGGTGGTACCTGCGTCAACAGCGATTGGTTGTTGTGAACACCAGGCGGTATCTGCTGGACAGACTGATTCGGGATGTGTTTTTTTCGCCCCGAAGGAGAAAGATGCGAATCCTGATGATGTGGGAGCACGTGATTGTGGCTTGCTAGTACAGGGTCGGCCTTGGATTTTTTAAGTACGGACGGTTTAACCGTTGGCCCACCTTGCGAGTCGGATTGGTTAACGAACCCACTGTTTGGTCGCGACAAACTGTTTACTGTATTCCAACGCGCACCTAAAATAGCACGAAAACAATATTACAAGTTATGAAAAAGCAGCAAGTTAGTGAGAAATTTATATTTTCAGTGCTCGAAACAAAACGATGCTGAAAAAAAAATTCCAGGGTAAATACAAAATTATCTCATTTGGTTGAAATGTTAATTCTTTTAATTTTTTTTCCTTTTTGCTAATAATTAAAATATCTTTCTTCGAATAAGGGGAAAACAAATTGAGGCTTTGCCATCACTGTGAGATATTACCTGCGTTAAGGGGAGTCAGGTTTGCACAGTGGTCATCAATCGTGTCTCTCACTACTACGACCCGGGATCAACGCCAAGGCGAGGCACGTGGGCTTAGATTGGTCGATGTCAATCTGACTCCGAGCGTTTTTCTCCGCGTACTCGGGTTTTCCTCATTTAGAAAATTCGACTTTCACGCCAATATTTGAGCCGTTGGGCGGTAAATGCAATTAAGAACAAACTAAAAATCATTTCAAAATGAACGATAGGGCTAGTAGTGTTTTTAATTGCATGACGTTTCGGCCATTTCATACAGCCATTTTCAAATGAGAGTAGTATTTACAAGAACAAAGTGAATATTTAAGTACAAAATTTAAATTAGCATAATAATGTTAGTTTTGAGAAATAAACAGTTTAGCTTTCACTAAGTCAAAAACTGCGATGTATGATAGGATTTTCGCAGCAGGGGATCACGTAACCAAAGGTATCTTAACTAGTTAGCTATACGATATGAAATCCAAAAAAGGACGAAACAGTTTAACCTATTGAATTCAGATTTGTAAAAAAAATGGTATTATATAAAGCAAAAGAAAATAGGATATTTTTTAAGGGTTTGTATAACTGGAGAGCAAGCCTTTCAGTCCAGTATCATTTTCACATACATTTCCTTAGAAAATTTCTAATTTTGGATTTGCTGTTATTTTTAAAGTACTTTAAGTGCCTATCCCACCAGGCGCGTAGCGTCCTATGCGCATATACGTAGCGTCCTACGCGCATATACGTAGCGTCCTATGCGCATATACGTAGCGTCCTATGCGCATATACGCACTTGCGTACTTGAAGTGACCAGTGCCCAGTTGTTCAAAGGCTGCTTAAATTTAACCCTGAGTTAAGCAAAATTTCAAACAGGAATTTCTTCTTTAAGAAAAGGTTAACTTTTTTTATGAATACTGTTTGGATTTTCTTAGGAAGACTCTTGTTAATCCCAAAATTACAACTAAAATCTCTCCTTGTAAGATTGGAAACAACATTGTGGGTTAACCATTTAACCCTGGGTTAGTGCTAATCCGCTTTTGAACAACTGGGCCAAGAAGATTTGAAATGTTTACCATTAATTTCTATTTCTAAGATTTTAGTTGTAAGCAACCAAAATCTCGTGGTGAAAATACCCTTTTGATTAAATTCTAAAAACGAAAACGAAAGCTACAGCCTGTTTTAACGCTGCTGAGCGCCTGCCTGAGAATCCACAATCAAAACAACGACATGTTTGCTCTTTGTTCTTAGTTTGTATTCACACTACTATTTAGAACAAGAAGTTAAAAACGAGGTAGTTTTCGCTCAGTTTACTTTGGTTTCATGATATGTACTTGGGTGTACTTGAAAACTTTACCACGCTACGCAGCCGGCTGCTCATCAAGATAAGGGTTTAGTTTTGGAGATAAAAGAGTCCTGATTACTAGCAAAGGGCAATATAGGAACTACGAACCCATCACCAAAAAATACCACACAAATATAAAGGATTTTCAGTTTCTCTTTAAAGTTATGCCCACTAGGTGTAATACATTGTTTCCATTTACGATGTTCCAGCAATCTCCATACATTTACTCAGTAAATGCTGTGAAGATGCTCCTAGTTCCCATTCCCCCATAGGCGCAAAGTTCTTTCCAAAATGGTTGATTTTAGTGGTTTCATCTCCAAGACTAAAAGTTTGTACCAAAATCGAAAGAAAACTTTCCAAACAACCCTTTTTTCTTTATCCAAATCAGCAAAAACCCATTTTGATGAGATAGGCACTTTAACATTGAGACTTGAAACTATGTCTTCTAACTAACTTTAACCTGTTCTTTCCATCTCTCAAGCATTCCTAATTCATTTAAGGTTGCGACTCCGTAACTCTTAAAGGGCATATTGGAACCATCTTTGAGATCAACCGAGCTGAACAAAACCTAATGAAACAGCTTACCTTGACGAATGGCGTGCAGAAGCTTTAACCGTGGTCCCTGCAATCAAAGCAAATATAAACGTTTTAAAATACAAGTGTAAACACGAATCCTGTTATCTTCTTTCATACCAAAACTCCTTCTATTCTTTGTTTGGAAAAATTAACACAACAAAAGAAAGAAAACAAAGTTTTGGTGTCTCACCTTCGGAAGACCAAGATTTTTAAAATCTTCCTCTGTCAATTCAGTCACGTGATTCCCACTAATATTTCTTTCCTGTATAAATGCAAAATTTCAAGATCCTCTTATTAACATTACTATTATTATTATTAGTAGTAGTATGAATAGTATTATAGTAGCTGAAACTTAGTAAACGCGACAGGGGACGCCCACGCAAGAGCTCGAAGGGCTGCATTAAAGAGGACCTTCGCGCCTTCCAAATCTATCTAAAGACTTGGTATAAAGTCGCTCAGGACCGATGCCTGTGGAGATGTGCCCTCTTTTCCGGGTTGAAAATTTGCGAGCTTAGGCTCAGAAAACGAGCCACAGAGCGACGAAAAAAGAGGCATCAAAGGGCTACGGGTTCCCCATTGTCATGATTTGATGGGGAACTTTAACTAACTAACTATAGTAGCAATAGTAACAACAGTAAAAACGTAATAATGAAAGTAGTAGTAATGGTAGTAGTAAAAGTAGAAAGATAGTTGTAGTAGTAATAAAGAAAAATCATTTATTTATACAGCGCATTTCTCTATATAAATATTCAAATGCGCTGTAGAAATAATTACACAGCTGACAGTTGGCCTAAGACTTAGATCGATTTATAGTGCTCTCAGTAAAATTAGAAGAGCAGGCCACACAACAAAGAGATCACAAACCTACTCTTTACAATTGATGTGTGTAGGCTCTTTCAAGTTCTCCGATCGAGAGTCGGGAGACTGAACTCACGGTCTAACGTCCTTATCAGAAAAAGCCCAAAGGTGTAGCCATTTGTTGATGTTTTAGCAAGGCGTATGGGGTGCCAAAGAGGACAATATTGTCATTCATTTATATGTATCATCGCATTATATATTAATAGATATAAAAACCATTTCTTCATATATCTACATCTACAAAAAATATATAGATCTTTGGATTGTGCATTTTTATCATTGAGTTTTATAAGTACCAATTTGTAATATAAAATTTGTTTATTTCAAAACAATATATACGACCATTGCGTAAAATAGAGTCATTATGGTATGATTTGTTGGTGCAAATATACACGATACTGCGTTATAGGACTATTGTGCCCAGTTTCTTATGAGTCACCGGAGTTTACTTTCAAAACAAACGGGCAGCTGAAGAGAATAGTAGTAAACTATGCCTCCGTTTAGTATTCAGAAATAATTTAATAGAGTTTTAACAGCTACGAAAAATAAACAACAACTACACAAGCCATTTGCCGTCAAAACTTTTTTATTCAGACAGACTACTTTGTTTACAAAGCGTGGTATTTCTATTTCTGGTTAAACAACTGATTCCCACAGAATGAACTCTTCACTCTCGATACCTACGGTTTTTCATCAAACTCAGCGAAGTTTGCATAGCGAGAATCTTAACGTTTTGAAGTACTTTAAACGCAGGGTAGATGATCACGCGTACGTTGTTAGAACCGTAATTCTACATTGCAAACAACAGAACTCCAGCGAAGACCTCATACAGCTGTTGCTTATGTTACATGAAAGAATTAATGGTCTTAATGACCAATTTCGCGCATGTCACTTATTCCGCTGACGCACTAAAACAGCCGTCACAATCGTTTTTTTTAAAAATAGACCTAAAAACACAATTTAATGGTCCATATATTTTTTATAATGTTTTCAGATATATGAAGCAGTGCTCGAAATTAAAAAAAATCTAGGTTGTCCCTATTTCAAAAGTTGGGCAACCAAAGCCTTGAATTTGGTTGCCCTGATGAATCCTTGGTTGCCCGGTAGAAAAAAACCACACATTTAAGTGCATTACTCAAAAAACATCCATTTTTGTCTTCTTAGTGCATTTAATTACATGTTAACTTTTCCTTTACTTTGTACAGCACAAAATCAGCGTGGCTTGAACTGAACTGCCACTCTACTCTTAATTTATTAAGGATAGTGTAGAGCTTGAGATGTAATCAAAAGACGGTCAAGCTTGAACTAACCCCATAGTTCTTAGTGTGCGTTAATGGTTTTCGCAGAAGTCTTGGCTTAAGTTGTGGTATATTTAAAATGGCGTCTTTGAATTTGATTGCCTCCAGACAAGAAACTTTGTGTTTGTCTCTTACATTATCGTATCAGGCAATGTTTTGTAGAACTTACAGATATCCAAAAGGCAGGAAAACGCTTAGCTGAGGCAAATTATTATTACCTTCACACTACCGGACATTGACAAAACAAAACCGTCGCGTAGGTCAGGTGCTGTTTATGGTTAATTTATTTTCTATTTAAGTTTTGGCTGGGTTGTCCGTTGTTTTTTACCTGGATAAACAACCTCTTAATTTTACTAAAAATCGGTTGCCCGGTAAACTTTTTGGTCGTCTCGGACGACCGCTAATTTCGAGCACTGATGAAGCAATGGTAATTGTATGTTTTATAGCTATAAATATATTTATAATGCGAGTGATAATACATATCAATGGATGACAATATTGTCCTCTTTGGCGCCCCATAAAAGCCAGCAATATCCTCTCAATAATTTTAAGACCCTGAGTGTTGGTCCGGCCGGGAATCGAACCCCAGCCTCCCGCACGATAGACTGGCACCTTACCAATTGGGCTAACCAGACAATGGTCAGTAGTAACAGTATAGAGATAGTACTTGTGGTAGCAGTAGTAGTTGAGTAGTCGTAGTGGTAGTACTAGCAGCAGTAGTTATAGTAGGAGTCAGAGTAGTAATGGTAGTAGTGGCTGAAGTCGTAGTCGTAGTCATAGTCGTATTAGTAATAGTAGCAGCAGCAGTTGCAGTAGTAGTATTTGTTGTTGTATCAGTTGTCGCCGTCACCGTCGTTGTTGATGTGATGATAACCAACCTGAAACACGTGCAGATATTTCTCCAGCCCCAGCCATTGCAATGTTTGTCCAAGGTCGAAGCATGACGAGGTTACAGTCTGAGATACTGAAGAAGATGAAGCGTTCTTCCTCCAGCTGTCACGTGTTCCAGGAATCAAGCCTGGAGGATATGAATGCTGCGGTGCTGGCGGTTGGGTTTGTGATGGTGAGTATGGCCACGAATGAGACAGCATTCTATTTTCGTTTACACCATCCCGACAGATTTCGGAATTTGCTCTCCGGGGACCTTGATTGCTAGCAGACCAATTTATTGGCGGATCAGAGAGGCTTACACTACGAGGACTTTTTTGTTTGACTGGCCAAGTGCGCACGGCAATGTCGTCAACGGATGGTTGTCCCGGTGGTATGACCTCTGAATCAATCTGCGTTCTCTGTAGCGATGGTGAGGAAGGTGCACTAAAAGCTCCCCGATTACCACTCCAGTGAGTATTTGTCACAACACCTTGTCCACGAAGAGAGGGATTAAACTCTATGTTGTTCACCTGAGGAGTCGGAGTGAGATCGTCAGCAAAAGCAGAAGAGTTCCAAACACCATTTCCAGAGGTGTTATCACCAACATCCATTATAGACGACAACTCTTGTCGACTACTGCTTCTGCTACTACTGGTGCTGTCGGAGTTGTTCCAGCCCTGTTTATCAGACGTTTCCTCATCACATACAACAGTAAGAGCCGTGCCTATTGGCTGGGAACCCACAGGACTCCAAATAGACCCAGTGGACAGCGGCTTGAAGGCAGGAGCATCATTATGGAGTTCAACTGACGCATTTGATGAAACTTTGGGTGCAACAGGTGACGTATCTTTCTTAGGAAGACCCTGTGACAGAGGTTGGTCGTCTCGATAACTAGCCTAAGAAACATGAAAATTTATGAAATTTAGAGGGGGTATTTTTGGATAAGAGATATTTAAAGTCGATCAATTTGAGGGTTGGTTGCCAAAATCAAATATTTTTAAAGAACCTATCAAAACAACCTATTTAAAGCACAATGACAAAAAAAACCCTCGAGTCACAAATTCTGCAATTCCGTTACATGGATCATATTTTATCACCAACTGATGTAACAAAACAGTTGATATATTCAATATCTCCAAGATAAATGAAATCAGCTCTTTATTTAGCTGCAAAGATAAACAGAAAGGACA
Source organism: Zoanthus sanctaehelenae (assembly GCA_028564885.2). Classification (NCBI taxonomy): domain Eukaryota; kingdom Metazoa; phylum Cnidaria; class Anthozoa; order Zoantharia; family Zoanthidae; genus Zoanthus; species Zoanthus sanctaehelenae. The sequence continues at coordinate 4,831 of JAOTRI020108368.1, read as the reverse complement.
ATTCCTTGGAAAGATAAAAGGAATGAAAAGGTTCCTTCATGGTTATTTAGGGATAAATTTAGAACATTCCAAAGATCTTCCAGCGCCAGATTTAGCCAAATCATGGTGTTTCCTTAGGCTAGATTAATAGCAATCAAAACTTTATCCAGGATTAGATCAATAAAAACCAATAGTTCGTTACGGTTTAAAGAATTAGAGAACTCCAAGGGTTTATCCAGGCCTAGATTTATAGTCCTATTTAGAACAACTAGATATTGCCTTCTGCACAACGCAACAGAAACGAAACTGAAGAGATTGACTTCCAGTGCCACTAAGCTAGAATAGAGATTTACCTGAACAAACTACAGCTTGTTAGTACATGTGACCGAGGCAGAAATACATGACGACCCACCTGTTCTGACCAGCTGATACTTCGTGTCTTATCGAGATTAGTGTCTTCACCACTCGACCATGGATACGAGGTCAGCGGACTATAACACAACGAAAAAGTGAAATATTTTTTGGCGATATAAGTCATGTAACTTTGATTTTACACTTACAAAGGAAGAATATAGAGCAGTGTGGTATTTTATCCAAATAGGTCTAGCCTGTGAGAAACTGAGGAAAAATAAACTAAGCAACCATGAAACATAACCAAAACATAATGTCAGAAAGCTCTCCACTGACAGATAGATATAAAAATCGGGGCTGACTTGAAATTAGTTTAATTTGTGAAAATCAGATTTGTGTTTCCCCCCAGTAAACAACTTACCTTAAAGGACTGCAATACAGGGAAATATTTAACAATTAACTTAGTTACCTACATAAATACTAATAGCGTTTTAGTTAACGAGGGTAACATTAATTGTCGATAAATCGGTATTTTACATAATGTCCCTCCCTTAGTTAATCTAAAACAACAAACAAAAAGGAAAAACTAAAATAATCATTAATAAATTAAATTAATTTATTAGTATGTATAATTAATACTAAAATGTTCAGTAATAGAGTTTTCGAGCATCATTTTTCTTTGGAGGTGTTTTAAAAAACCTTTTTGTGAGAGCATGTTTCTAAGAGATAATTCAGTTATGTTCCACAGACGAGTGGCACTTGCGTGAAATGTTCTCAGGCCTGAATTTTCTTGGACTTGGGCGTCATAAGATCATTTGTATTTGAGGTTCTTGTGTTGTAATCATGCCTACTTTTGACATAGTTAACATAGAAGGAAAGATATTCGGGGCCATTGTCATTAAAAATCTTGTGAAGAAGTGAGAGTTTTCTTGCGCGAATGATACCATCAATTGGAAGCCAGTTTAATTGAGTAAACAGCATTATTGAGTTATCCTGAAAATACGCATCTAATATTATTCTGGCGCAACGTTTCGGCAGTCGCAATAACCTGTTTAACTGCTCCTTCGAACAGTTGCCCCATACCGTACAACAGTATTCAAGAATAGGTTTTATAGGGGAGTTATACAATAGTTTCCTACAGTGCAAATTAATTCTAAAATTCAGCTTACTAATAACATAAACATGCAAGTTCCAATATAGATTACTATTGGTTCTAATAACAAGGAGCTTTTCCCCTATTGCCTCCTCTAGTTTAGTGCCATTCAAAAATAAATTCTTGAAAGCATGTCTTAACTGTGCAATAAAGTTTTTGAACAGTTCCAATTAATATTTGTTTTGTTTTTTGGCATTGAGCTTGATCCATTAAGGTTGAACCAACAATTTGCATTGCTGAGATTTTCTTCTAATGATTGTTCCATACTTTCAATCATGCTACCACTTGACCAGATGGTAATGTCATCGGCACAAACATCAATTTCAGAATTTTGTATAGAAAGTGGCAAGTCACATATATAAATAAAAAAAAATTAATGGACCCGACATCGATCCCTGTGGAACTCCTAGTACAAGTGGAAGTGACACTAATGTTTTTACCAATATGACACATGCCTGTGAACTATCACTTAAATAAAATTTAAGCCACTGCATAGTGTGCTCACTAGGGGGTACATCGATATTCTAGTCAGAAGAATGTCATGATTCACTAAATCAAATGCCTTGCTTAAGTCAAGTAGAATGGCCTCACAAGCTTTCCACTGTCCATCTCATTAAGCCACCGATCAGTTATGTTAATTAGCGCAGTTTCACAAGAATAGTTAGATCGATAAGCAGACTGATTTTTGTACAACAAATTATACTTTAACAAATGTTTTTGATAAAGTTGCATTGACGTGTCGTTCCAGAGGTTTGGAAAGAATTGGCAGTACTGAGATAGGACGATAAATATTTCTATCTGAAGGAGAATAAAGGCGCTTGGAAAGGTAACAGTTTTAATACTGGTATTGTATATATTCAACACGCTTGGTAAAATAGCAGCCAGAGCTTCTTTTAGTATACGAACACTGATACCGTCTTGGCCAGTAGCTTTGTGAGATGGGATATTTTGAAGGTCATTTTCCTCGATCATTTTCTCAGTCATAATTGCGATTTGGAAGATATCTACGGCAGTCTCAGACGTCTTGTTGTTGATGAACTGAAGGAGCTGGTTATTCATATCAAGACGAGTAAAATACGAGTTAATCTGCATTGATGAACAAGTAAATGATGTAAAATACTTATTGCGTTCGCAATTTCCTCAGGTTCGGATACCAGTCTATTGTCAACCCTTATGTGGCTTAGTGCTTGCATAACAGTTTTTGTTGGCACATCTTGATTTAACACTATCCAAAGAATTTTAGCATTATACTTGTTTTTCTGTTGATGTCCGGCTTGAAGAACTGGGCTTTGGCATTTGTAATGAGCTTCACGACATAAACTAGTATATACCAAGGCTATGAGAGCGCTGCGAACATTTTGGTTATATTCGTAACGTCACATATTGCCTACCCTAATACCTGATAAAGAATTGCAGGTTATAGTCGAAAAGTCAAAGTTTTTTTAAAAGGAACCTGAAATAAAAATCACATTTTGATACATAAAACTACCACTGTATACATTTCAGAATATGTTTATATACTGATTTCTTGGTTCCTGACCTTAGGAAAAATAAAAAAATCTACCAGCGGTTGATAACGAAAAGCGCGAATGCCCACAATCTAACAAAATCATCACGAAATGACGTCAGCACGTTAAAAGGTTGTGTTGCATTCTTTTTGACAATCTGTTAACATTTTATGAAGGTGACTTTAAAACAAACAAAGCTTTATAGAAATGCAATGTCTCTACTTTATATTTTTATTCATATTTCTAGGGATAAATACAGTAGGATTACACATTGTGACGTCAGGAGAAACTGTTCTGAACCCGCGTTCAAAGTGCATCAGGTTTTACTAGCACTTTTTGTCATTTATCAAATCTCAAATATATGCATTTCGAAAAAATTAAAAAAATAAGAATTGTGATATAATCTTAAAAAGTTCATTAATTTTGTAGATAAATTTACTGAACAAATACAAAGTAGGTCACCCTCGGGAGTCTAACCAAAGTTAGTCCAAGCATACAAAACCATAGGAATATCACAAATAAAATGAATGTCTCACCCGCTGAACAAACTATTTGACTCTGAAAACAACTCCATTCCTGGCAACGAACCCTGAAATAATGATACAAGCTCGAGATGAAAATGTTGATAGCCAACGTTCAACAAAAATCTTAATTAATTTAAATTTCAATGAAATATACCCGAAATTTGTCACCACTGGATGGAAATTCATTGCCACCAATCTCTTTAATTCCTAAGGAAGAAACAATACTGTCAACATATTTAAATATTTTGAATCCCGTTTCTTAAATATATAAAGTTTTTAAGAAGATAAGGCAACCAAACCAGATTCTCTAACTGAAATTTAGTTAGCTTTTCGTCTCATAAACTGATATTAATGGTGGTCGGTTAAAATCATCCATTGTCTCAAAATAGATAAAGAGCGTGTGGCAAAGTTGTCAATCGTCTAAAATAGGTATCAATGGGTTAAAAACCTAATTATCAGGGCCGGATTGTTCAAAGGTGGGTTAAATTTAGCTCTGGGTTAAGCAAAACCTGCAGTATTATTGCTTCTCCAAGGAAAAGATTACTGTCCTTATGAAACTCTGTTTAGATTTGCGAAAAGAAAAGCTTGTTCATCCCCAATTTACAGTATAAATTCGGCTCTGTAAGGTTGAAAGTAAAACCATGGAATAGATATTTAACCATGGATAAGCGCTAATCAGACATTGAACAACTGAGCCCTGAAATAATAAACAATACATGCTATGCAAAAGTAAATAGCGGAATAGCGATGGCAGACCAACCTCGATTTCGTGCAAACTCGTCACCAGTGTTTTTCAGGAGACGCTCGTTTTGCATAGCGTCTATTACTTAATGTACAATTATCAGAACTACATTGTATAAAGCAGGGCTCGACACTAACGGTAGCCAGCTAGCCACAGACTTAAAAAAATTCAGTTTTGGCTTTATGACTTTCTGTTTCCACGAGATACTTTGGAGAGTAAACAAAACGAAATTGATTGAAAAAGTTTCCGTCCTTCTTCCATATTTCTGTTTTTGCACATTTCTGTTTAAAAGTTAATGAAAACTAATAATGGGCACCCGACCAGATTAGCTCTATATAGTTATTTTCGGGTGTCCAGCCATCTAATTGTAATATATTATTTCAAAAGCTAATTTGAATATTTATGAATGTAACGTAAAGGTGCGAATATATGTTGATGTTGTTGTTGTTGTTGTTGAAAGACGCTATTTGGCTAGCAGGGTTTTCGTTAGGAACCGACCGGCGGCCAATTTGACCGCTTCAAATACGATTCTGGCCGGTTGAAATTCGCTAATCTTACACATTTATCATGTTTG
>JAOTRI020108358.1:0-13297 GCA_028564885.2 Zoanthus sanctaehelenae | reverse complement strand
GTGGTCGGGGCTTAAATAATTAATTACAGTAAAGACGGTAATATGCTTGAATATTGTTTTGTATCAAAGAAAACTATTATATTTTACAAGCCTTAAAAGAACACATGATCCAAGTTCTAATTCATTCTCACATTCTCAGATTTGCGAAGTCGCTTTCTATTGCAGTATATATCACTTATCTTATGCTGATGGAGCAATTTAAGTACGACAAAGCCAAATGTTCGCACTATTGATCACTTGTTAGTTTTCAGTTTGGACGGTTCAAAAGTTTTGTCAAGTGGGGCCCAAGTTTGTTGCGCACGAAATTGGCATACTGTAACTTTATTTTCTGCTGATGTGCGATTCTTGAAATCAAACGGTTGACCTTTCATTTCATTTTGGTCTCAGTTTCAGTAGGCTAAAATCAAATATGACAGATAAACAGATGAGCACCTTTTTCTGTCCTGAATTTTATTGCACTGATTTTAGTCGCCGAACTGGCGACTTCTGATTCAAGTTAGTCGCCAGCTCCAAAATCCAGGTCGCAACTTTGAATGTTGAGTATGTGATAAGGAGTTCCTCTCTTACACTCGTTCTCGTAGTCGCTAATGAAGATATTGTCCACTAAAGTTGCGGTATTACAAGTACAATATATATACAATGCAATACAATAAAATACAGTTAGTACAATAATCTATATTTACCTGTGGGAGGAAAGGAACCGTCGGAAATGAAAGACTTTACGGTAGCATTAACGAAATTTTGTGTCTAAGTAATGAGATCTATAAAAACTTCACAGTAGAAATTGGTGTGAGAGAGTTGCCGGAAAGCCAGCTCTCTGATAACGGGTTCACAATTACTTTTTGTGGGACAGAGAATGTTAAAGAGTGCAAAAAGTTCGAACAATGATGGATCAAGAGTTATGTCTACGTTGCCGAACGATTAGCACTGTGTGATAAAAGTTTCATGCATTGACAATGAATATGTTCATTAAATAAAGATTAAATGCAACGATCACTTATAATGAATATCATACATTGAATTGGCATTGAATGCCACGATTAACATTGAATAGTAGATTGGAACGACTTTGGGTGCCACAAACATTAACATTGTTCGACGGATTGAATTGGTACCTCGTGTCAAGATTGACATTAAATAGTGCATTGACCATGACTTGGCACTGAATGTCAAGATTGACAATGAATAATGCATTGAATTGGCATTGAATGTCACGATTGCAATATTCACAATCGGCGAACATACAAAGCTCAACTTCAGGATCTCTCATTTTTGCACCTATATACTGTAACACGAAGAAAGTTGGAAGATAACCGCGGGTAACAGAAAAATATGGTAATTAAATAGTACAGTTAAGTTTACGGTAAGAATAACATAGCTAACGAATGCGTTTGTAACTAAATAATATACTCATGAAGGTTCACCGAAAAAACAACAAAATTTATATCTTTGAATAATATGCAAAACGAATAAGCTCCTGGATATATAGCTGCTGTTATCCATTATTGAGAATGTATGGATCACATAAAAACAATTGTTACATTAACTTACATCCAGATTGAGATTTTCTTTTTTCTCCCAGATTTCTAAGTGTGCATCAGCTCTATCTAATATTACATTATTGTTTGGCTGTTGAACTAATTAAGATCAATGAGAAGTCTCTCACCTTGTTCTGAGCTATCTGAAACTCCCTCCTCAAAACCTGAAGACGCACCTGTAGGAAACTGATTTTGCAATATTTTTTACATCAGTGTTGACAATGGATCTAATTCATAAACTCGAGTTAATTATTTTTTCTTACATTCTCAAAGTTTTTAAGCAAAGAAACAAATGCATGTTATAAGAAATATGTCAAGATGACTATTTAATATTGCCAAGAATGTTACCACAAAAACAGAGCAAGATTAAATCCAGGAAAGGATTGCTTTAGGAGAAAGAACAATTTCTTCAGGTACTCAAGTTTTTTTTTCTTTCAGTAACGACTAATTTTCAGCTTACTCCGTCTAACTGTGCTGCTGTATTTATACGATCAAGTGCTATTTTAATTGTTTGTATTTTTCTATACAGTATTCAAATGAAGATGAAAGCACCTTAGACTCTGAATCCTGCAACCCTTCCAAATATGGTAGCGTTGGAACGCCTTCTGTATCATAGCCCTTGGTATAAACAAATATAATATTAGATGCTACTGATAACCTAACATCTAAAAGACCTATAAAACTTGGAAATTTAGCTCCTAAAATCTAGATTTTGATATGAGTTTAAAGAAAAACACAATTTTGTCCACTAAATTTTACATAATTAGTTGAATAAATATCTTCACCCTGGAAGTAACTATAGAAGAATTTGAAAGAAAGTGTTCCTCGAGTTGATTGCTCAGAAAAAATTGACGGGAATCGAACCCGCAACGTTCTGATTACCTGTCAGACACTCTACCCACTGAGCTACAAAGATTCACATGGTTAGGCAGGTCACTGGTAGGTAAATGAGTACCAGCGTCTGATCGGAGCTAACCTGCGATGGATTAGTGTCACTTATAGGGGGAGTCAAAGACTCTCATCCGCTTAACACTACGGAAACCGGAGATAAGCGCCGGTCCCATGGGCCACTAGGCTCGAAAGGATTTAGCTAGCATTATAGATACCAGCAGTAATCTTAACACTACAGAAACCGGAGATAAGCGCCGGTCCCATGGGCCACTAGGCTTGTAAAAAGATTTAGCTTTACCTAGCTAGCCTCTCCAAAGAAAAATCTTAGCAACAACCATGTATGAATACGTACCTCGATGTATACTAAAAATCTGTTGTACTAGCAGTAATCAGATTAGTGAAGTGCGTTCAATAGGTTGGATAGAATGGTGGTTTTTCTAGCGCCGTGCTAGAAAGATTGAACTTAGTTCTGTGTAAAAACAGTTATCAACGCACAAACACAAAGTCAAATAACTGTTGAGTAATTTCATGGGAAGTTTCCATGCCGTACTGGCCGAAACGACCCACACCCAGATCCTCTCAGAGAAATCCAACATTTGTATAAACCACAAAAAACAGATTTTTTCTACCTGCGCAAGAATGGAACTCAGACTATCTCGGAGAAATGCAAGATGGCATCGATCTGGATCAACCACAAAATTGAGATTTTTTCCGGCTGCGCAAGATTATAATTGCATTCTCAATAACTTTCCATGAGATGCAGGTCAGTCAAATAGGTCTGTTAATTCTTGGCAAGAGCATTATTAATCTTTTTGTGGATTTGGATCACTACTGTTCTCTACCAGTCTTCTGGGAGATATGAGGAATGATAAAATTGCTCAAATGATTTATGTAGCATGGTAGCACACTGGTAAGTAAAGAGTTTTAGGATCCAGGGGGATTTAAATTTCATCTGGTCCGATGTTTTAATTAGTTTCTCTACCCCATCAACTTAGAAGGAAATATCACCAATGCCAGGATATGGTCTGCATTCTTTATTGTGGTTAGTTCATACGTAGAGATTACTTCATGTAAAATGCGCACGTAAGATTTATATTCATAACGGTTATATCATAGGTACTGAGATTTCTTTTTTATCAGCAAACAAATTTATTTCACACAAACGAGGCGTCTAAAAGTGCAAAAAAGTAAAATCGCTTAACAACAGCTAATGAAAGCTGGGGAAGAAAAATTTTATTATTCGTACAATTTTTATTCACGGTGACATTGGTGGGTAAATCTCAGTATCTATGTAACAAAATTTTTAACGGTAAGGACTGACTTAAAATAGTTGATAAGTACGATTGCCTTACCATTAATTATTAGCATACTCAAAGTTGTGAAAAGTTAAAGTTCCTATGTGCGTGCCTATTGTAATTTTAATAAGTACACATGTACTTTGGATATTGCTAATATTGTTAATATAAGACGGAAAATAATATTATAGAATAAATCTTTGCTTTCCACAATTCTTACCTGATCTTTTTGAATGATATCTAGGATATCTTCCCAACTGCCATTAGACTGGAGTATTTGGGCATTGCTTTCATCACATGAATCATCTACTTCAGTCTTTAATAAATGAATACAAATTAAATAGTTAAAAAGTCTTCAAAACTAAAGTTTGTACCACAGATATTACTACTCAAATGATGTAGACAACACAGGTGCACTAGATTGACTGTGTACTACGACCTGTTAAACCAGCTCTTTTTAATTTGTCAAACAAGTTAGCCAAAGCATGTTAATCATACCAGTTTTAAGATCAAAATGTCTCTTTTTAGAAAGTCTATGTCTTTACAAAGTCTCTCTGTTTTGATACTTACTGCACATGCATTTAAGACACTAGTATTGCGCGCCTACAACAACACAACTGCATATACACTAGGAAATGTGCATCTATTGACATAAATAATTTTGTTTAATATAATTATAGCATACAACTTCATAACCCAGGCAATGTCATTTTACTAGCTTATTTACACTTGTTTTCAAACATTCTATTTATATTAATAACGTAAAACTACAATGGATGGTCATGCGCTACAAAACTTTATTCCCACTCATTTTTTGTTCTTTAAAAACATGTGTATCTCTGTTTCAAACTTGAGAATGGGCCCTCTTTTCCGTTCCTCAGCGTTTGTCACAAGGCAGTTCTATGTCGGGTGATGCGTTGTAACGTGATTGTGAACTGCATCGTGACAGACTTCACTGATGAAGAATTATGGTTTCAGTCAAAATATTGAACTTTAAATAAAAATAATTGGGCCAAAATTCCACAAAAAGGATTTCAAAGACTTCATAAACACTTGAATTTGGATGAACAACGTTCACTTGCACGTTAAAACCTATCATTCATGAGCAGATTTGCCTTGCAGAAATGCAAGCAAGATCGCAGTGATGACGTGCTTCGCATCAGTAGGATTACCTCTGGCCAACGAGAAAAATTGTCGACTGCCATCAGCAGATGATTTCCTCCTCTCAAGTAGGACCATGGGCCTTCAGGAAGATGGGTTCATCGAATGGGTTGTGGTTGAGCTCACGGTGCAAATTGCAGTTTCTTATCCATATGTTATCCATTTATCCTTTTCTCGTAGATTTGCTTTAGTACGGTCAATTCCTTGGTGGCCTTTGTGTGCTACTTGAGCTTTTATAAACTTTCTGGCATCACAATGCGGTCCTCACACATTACCAAATGTCCTAAAACCCACCTGATATCTGACAAGGCCTCTCAAATAGTCGCAGCTAAGCTGGTCTAATTGTTATTGCATTCCACACCAGTCTTAATAGGTCTTATCATTCTCTGAAGCAAGCTCAACTTCCTTTGGTGTAAGGGCACTTGGTACAGCTTGGCTTGCAATATTGCATGCTTATGCCTAACTTTTCTCGGCATCGACAGTCTCTGCTGAACCAACTAAACGGCGGATCAAGGCATCAGCAGTGTATGTGCTTGATAGTATAACAAAATTGTTGCAAGTACCTTTCATTTCTTAGAGATGGCAATAGGGAGTTTGGTCCCAAAACAGTAATCAATGGCTTATGGTCCGTGCAGAGCTCAAACTCAGTTCCATGTGTAGAGCTTCTCACTGGTCCATTTCACAGTCAATACCTACCTCTCCAACTGGGAATATCGCTGCTTAACCTTGCTCAATTTACGGCTGGCATACTATACTGGTCTGAAGCAGCCATTAGATTGTCGTTGTTCAAGGATTGCTCCAGGTGCAATTGTTAGTAAACGTTTAATTTGCTCAAATGCTTGTTTCTCCTTGTTGTCCCAGTTTAATGAAGAATCTTAATTTGTGAGGTCCCACAGGGGAGTGACGACCGTTGCAAAATGTGGTATAAATTTTGCACAAAACTGCTTGAGTCAAGGAAACTTCGTATCTCGGACTGGTTCTTTGGGGCAAGTTATTCAAGTATGGCTTCAATCCGTCAGCCGATAGCGTCTCTCGAATTTTAGATCATGCTGTTCACTCCCATTATGCACTTGATGTAGTTGAGCGTCAAACCACTTTCCTCCAGCTTTCCGAGGGTTCTGTTGAGGTTTTGGTATGCTTTTCTTCGTCCTTTCCAACAACAAGGATGTCGCAGTAATGTGTGCCAGGGCAGTATTTTAAGATTAAGTTATGAAACTTCTCAGTGGCCATGCTCACACCAAAGTGGAGGCGCGTGCAACGGTAGAGGCCGTTCGGAGCTGCAAAGGCTGTGATGTCACGAGATTCGGCATCCAATTCGATCTGGTGGAAAGCCACGTTGAGGTCCAGTTTGCCGAATACATTCGCATTTGATATCTCTTGAAAAGAGTTTCTTGTTTTTGTTGGCACGGGATGTCCTTCTCTAAGAATAGCTCGGTTGGCCTTGCGCATAACCAGAAAAGATCGTTGTAACAGACTCAAAAATAATTGCCAAATTTGGTCGTAAAATAATCTTTGTTAGTGAAAGTTTAAACCCAAACAAAAAAACCTGTGTTTTGACTGTTTGAAACTCAAAAGGGAAATAAATCTTAAATTTTTGTGGACTCAATAGGGCCGCAAATTCTTAAGAAAAGACGTTAACAGTCCTGGCAAGATTGTCATGACTAGGATTTGGAGCTTTTTTGTATCAGCAAAACGTTCAGCTCAACCAGATAAGTCAAAGAATATTCAAATATGATTTCATTTATTTTTTTAAAGTAACCTTATTATAATATTGATAAGAATTGGTTTCATACTTTTCATCAGATTAGTATTTAGACTTTGTTTCTCTTTCAAAATGCTTTGCCATAAGCGTCTAAATTTTGCGCGTAAAGTACTTGCTTTATGTTTTTATAATTTACATATTTACATTATATTCTTTAATGTGAAATTCTATTCATTGCCAAATAATCGGGAGCCAATGAGACCTAGAGAACATAATATTCCAAATCTAAATGATCTTGATACTGAAGTGAACATTATTTACGAAAACGAATTACATTACTACACTAAAACGCAATTTCTTCGAAAATTACAAAATCATCAATGTTCCTAAGCCAATTTTTTTTCTGCGTTTCATGTCAACATTAAAACTTCCTGAATTGCTTGCTGATTTGGAACATATTTTTTCACTATTGGTCTATCTGAAACTAAAATTAAGCTCAATGTGGACCTGGGCCCGGTTCCTCAAAACTCCGATTAAGTTAATTCTGGATTTAAGACAAAATCAAGAGACCCATTTTTTCAAAAGTAAAGTTTCGAGATGCTTATAAAATTCAGCTAGGTTTTACCAATAGAAAGTTGTTAAATCCAAAATTCTAGCTCAAAGCAAGCTATATAAGGTAGGAAACAGAAACATGGATTAAAAATTTAATCCTGGGTTAACGCTAATCGGGTTTTGAGGAACCAGGCCCAGATTTCTAACACATTTACAAGGGTAAGATTTTTTTTTCTATCACAACCAACTCTGAGTAATGCAGAAGTTGAAAATATGTAAAACATGGCTTCTTGTACCATTTAAGGGAAGACTTTTCTTTCTCCATGAAAGAATACAAGTCCCTCTGGACCGAAATTAGATGTAAATCTTTAAAAAATCTTGTTTGTGGCGTAGGGTATAGTCATTTGAATTGCAAAACAGAAAACTAAACTGGTCACATATGTTCAATCATTGACAAAATCTCAAATGAAAACAAACTTTGTGTTTTTATGGGCGAGACTAACATCGATTTACTTAACAATCATAGTTATTACTTATTAAGGACTCATAAGAGTTTGAAAGCTCATAAAAAACTTGCACTAAACTTATCCAGTGTATTTAAGTTCAGGACTATTTTATTATCATATACCTGGATAGGTGAATCTACACAGTATTATCATACTTATTCTATAACGCAGGATTTTGCTAATACTTTGGGCACGTGTTATATTCTACCCTTAGTTCATCAGATCTTTTCGCCATCTGCGGTAACATAATGATATTTCCGATCATCTTCCAAATTTTCTCATTAAAAACAAGCATTCACATGGCTTCAGAATACAAAATGAGTTTAGGCGTGCCTATTCTAATTTTAATAAGCGAGATTAACTTCATGAAGTGCAGTCAATAAATTGGGAAGAACTCTTTGAAGTCAATGTTCACCCATTTCAAGCATTATTAATAAACATATCCCGACTGGATCTAAGCAATGGATAACCCCCTGTATTAAGAAATACTTTTATATTCAAATAAGCTTATCCATGCTTATCTTAAAGTCCCTATATCGCTTTTTATCATTTAAATAAAAAGTAGAACCCTTCATTGATACTAAATTTAAAAAATTGAAAGATTTTGCGCAATTCGTGCTTTTGGGGTTTCGAAACGTGCAAATTGGTCAATTTCATTGTCATTTTTGACCAAGCATCAGTTCCATAATGAAGTCCTGGGTAATGACGAAGAAGAAGGTACTTAAGTGGCTTCCGGTTCAATATGAACATTGTCGACACAAAATTTATCGTTTACGGTTTAAAACACAGAGAAAATAGAAAAATTCCATTTCAAGCAATTTGTTTGTCACGCTTTTCATCGTGAAATACGAAGGACAGCAAAGGACGTTTTCCTACTGCTACGTCACAGGTAACAGTCCCCTGCGCTGTCAAAATTTGAATTCCAAATTTTGACTAAATAACATACTTAGGTTTGACAACCACCTTACTCTATTTTAATTTAGATCAAAATTTTGCAAATTTACAATTTACATTTTTAAAAGCCTAACTGCATTTTGACTTCCGTCAATCAAAGTCGACCAAGTACAATTCCAAATATGTTTCCTGGGGATCTTTTACCAATCCTATCATTGATACAATCTTACCAAAAGCCTAGGTGAAATGGTTATAACAGATGCTTAACAGCCAGCGGTATAATTTATAACCACGAATGCGAGACTTCTTCCAGCGCCCTTCCTCTACGTTGACGTTTTATACATTTTGATGGGGTGACAAAATGTTATGTCTTTCAAAATATCTTTCTGGGACGCAAGTACTTACAAATACACACGAAATTCAAGGTAAACCTATATTAAGAGGTGCATAGCGTTTATTTCGAAACGGGTCGTTCCGCGAATCAGAGAAATGCTGCATGAGTTCTAAAATGGAACTAAACAATGCTCAAAGCTATGCTATAAAGATAGCTCAAATCAGTACTAAACAAAATGTCAATAAGAAGCCAAACATGCATAACTCAATGCAAGTCAACTCAAAAGTACTCGTTGCCGTTCAAACAAACGAACAAGTAGCAACTCTTAAATACGAAGGGGCTTAATTGAGGGCGACCCTGGGGATGCAGTCGGAGAAAATATTCAAAAATTAACATGAAAGCCATTTTGGGTTCTTTCAAGATGATATTTAAGGAGTTAACAGAATCAAGAAGCCTTGGACTTATATCATTGACAGTAAGTTTTTGTTTTATTTATGATACTGTTTTTCTTAACGAGCTTGAACATTTTGTACAACGGTGTTTCGTTTGTTCGAATATCACTAGCTAGCCGGTTTTTTATGTGCATGATTCAGATCCTAGTCTTTTAGTCTTTAAAAAGCACCATTTTATAATATGTCAAAAAAGATTTTAGTCAACTCTCAAGAATCGCATTAATTAGAGAAATGCAAGTCCCGTTATGCTAAGTTTTGTACTCGTCTGGATGCTGACCGCAAGCCATGTGTGTTTTTTTGCTTAATCGAGAATCAAGTAGAGTTCCAGTCAAACAACTTACAAGTCTTTTAAAGAAAAACAGAAAAAGCATGTCTTTAAAAAAGTGCAGATGTCATCTAGAATTCATTGCTTTGTCCATAAATGTAATTTTAATCACGAAAAAATGAGGTACCTTAGACTTTTCATCGCAAGTTCAAGAAGAGAAACTTTGCTTCTGATGTTGCTTTACCTAGACGGAGAAAACTATGTTCTAGACATTCTCTTTTGAACATTCATAAAAGGCCGAAGAATGCCAACCTTATTTATTATTCTGCACTGTTGTTAACGAAACAAATGTCTGTAGTTTATCCCATGCCTACATAACTCTCAGTCACAGAATCATTCACAATAGATTTATCCTAAGTAGAGATGTAGAAAAAAGAATTCTGATTCAAGCGCCTAAATTTTTGCATTTCAAGAGCTGCTCAAATTTTACAAAAATTAATGTTACCAATGAAACTCTGGACGGCATCATATGTGCGATGTAGGTGACAATATCCTTGTTTTTGGGACCACACAAGAAGAGCAGGACCGGAATTTAAGAACTGTTTTCCAGCGGTTGTTTGCCCCTAACAATTCAAAATGTGAGAAGAGCAAAGACAAGTTGGGTATGTCTTCTCCAAAAAAGCTCCCGACCCAAAGAACGTCAATGGCGTGATTAATCTACAAACTCCGTCAAATCCATCAGAAGTACGTAGTCCGCTGGGAATGACAAACTACTGTTCAAGATTCATCCCAGATTATGCCACCAAAACTGAGTCTTTGCGCAAGTTAACGTACAAGAATCAACCATGGCGATGGTCAGAAAAAAATGATCGTGCAGTCAATCAACTGAAGGATGCATTAGCCAATGCCCCAGTCACTGCCTAATTTGAAACAAACAAGATCACAAAAATTTCAGTTAACACCAGTTGGCTTGGCAGCCATACTCTCCTAAGTAGATTCAGAAACAAACGAAAACCACATCGTCACATATACGCAAGCCGATTCCTCACAGAAACAGAGCAACAGTATTGGCTTGCGAACATTTACATCTTTACATATATGGAAAGCCAGTTTACTGTCTACACCAATCGCAAGCCTTTGTAAGCATATACAATAATCCACAGAGCACTAGAAGCCCCCAGCAAGAATTGAGCAATAGCGAAATCAACCCAGCTGATTACCTGTCGCATCACCCAACCAAGTTGTGAATTACCTTGACAGCACTCAGCTTCACCTCCTGGAAAGAGTGAAGGACGAAGTAACTGTGGGAACGTCAAGCAACCTTATACTTCGCGGAACTCGCATGGTAATCAAACAACATTTCTACAAGAACAAGTGGTTCAGTTCGCCCACGAAGGACATCAAGGTCTTGTGAAAACAAAGTCGCAGCTACGTGAGAAAGTCTGGTTTCCAAACATCGAAAAGTTAGTAGATAACAAAGTAAAGTCTCGTGAAGCATGCTCAGTATTAACTCCCGAGTGCAACAGTGAACCCTTTACAAATGTCCCTATTTCATTTCAAATGTCCCAATTCCCCGATGGACCATGGAAGGAAGTCAGTGTGGATTTTGCTGAACTGCCGATTAAGGATTATCTTCTCCTGATCACCGATGATTATTGCGAGTATCCTGTCCTCGAGATAGTGAAGTCAAAGTCAGCGATTGCAGTCATCTCAATACTGGACAAATTATTCTCTGAATCCCCGACACGATGGGGTATCACAATGGTCCCCCATTCAATGCAAAGAGGTTAAACTGTTCGCAGAACTTGGTTTCAAACACCGAAAGATAACTCCCAGATAGCAAAAAGCAAATGGCGAGGTAGAGGGGTTTGTGCGCACCGTAAAGAAAGTCATTAAAACTGCAAAAACTGAGAATAAGAACTAGAAGCAGAAGCTAAACCGACTACTGAGAAATTACCGCACCACAACTCAGGGTACAACGAGTGCTGCCCCCGTAAAATGAAAACGAAACTGCCAGAAAGGCTCTTCTCACCTAACATCAACCCTTCGATAATTGGAAATGACAAGAGGGCAAAAGCTAAGATGAAAAGGTACGCTGAAACCAAGCCCTATGTCAGGCTCTCGAACATAGTAGTAGGAGATGCTGTCTTTGTAAAAAAAATGTCAACAAAACAAAGTGTGACACGCCTTACGACCCAAAGCGTCATACAGTGGTAGAGAAGAAAGTTACTATGTTAACAGCAGAAGCAGAAAATGGAGTTCAGGTGACACGAAACTCGTCATTCTTTAAGAAATAACCTTCATCGGAGAACACTCCCGTGTATAACCAAACAACATTGGACAAAGCAGAGCCGTAAAACAACGAGACGACTGATCTCTTAGAATCTGAAGCAGCAGTCAGAAGTTATCCTGAACGAGTACGAAAACACCCGAAAAACTGTGTGACTATGTTTGCAAATAAAGCACCACACTGTTTATTAGTAAAGTTGATGATGACTTTGGTGTGAGCAGAATTCATTATTTGAATTTAGTATGGTTTTAGAGAACACCGCTTTTGCGTTATTTTGCTTTCCATTTATTATGCCAAACGTTGAAAAATGAGCCTCTTATATTTCAGTATTAAAGTATGTTTGGTATTTATAGAACGCGGATGTATAAGAGCTTTAGGTAGCAAGAGCGGGAGTAAAAGCTGATTTTCAGTTACACACTGTTGTGAAACATTATTTCTTTTCATGAACATTACACATATCACATATAAATTGATATTTTAGTTCAACACTTTACAAGACAAGTACTTACAGCCAGCATATTATAAAAAAGAACTTGAAAAGCTGAAAGATCTTGTAATTATAACTGAAGCACATAATGAATATACGTCATGGGTCAACCTATGGTAGTGACATCTAAACCAGATGGATTAATTCGACTCTGTCTCGACCCTCATGACATTGGCAAGTTTGTGACCCTAATAACAGGAGAACTGTTGATGATGTACTACGAAAAGTTAATGGTGCCGCATACTTCAGCATCCTCGATGCCCAGAGTGGATATTGGAAAATACGCCTCGAAAACATAAGTATCAAACAGTCAATTTCAGTGCATCGTGGGAAAAGTACTGATACAACAGACTTCCATTTGGGCTTACCTGTAGTGGGGAAATCTTTCAAGAAAAGTGGATTTACCTTTTTACCAAATACAGCACAAGCCAGTTTGAGCAGAATCGCAGATGATGCATTAATTATCTTCAGCCAAAGTGAAGTTGACTATGATTGACAAATATCCTGAACACTCTTGATTTAGCAAGAGCAAACATTGTAAAATGTAACCCAGACAAATTTCAAATTAAAGTCTTAAACTTCATTCTTTGAATTTACATGAACAGCAGAGGGTGACAAAAATGAAGCTAAAGTCCATCAAAGAAATGAAACCACCACAAAACGTGAGAGCCATGTGCAATCATTTATGGGAATGATCAAGTACTTGCATCAATTTTATCCAGCCCAAGTCTCTGAGCCCTTTCACCAAATTATGAAGAAAGAAGTAGCATATTTTGATTGGCTACGGTACATAAACACCAAAAAGTATTTCAGGATAATATGTTACAAGGATCGGAATTATCCGGAAAGTTCACGAAGGTCAATGACACGCAATGTGATGTTTCAAGAATTTTCTAGAATTGTGACTCATCAGTTTCAAAATAGTTTGTG
>JAOTRI020108347.1:0-13298 GCA_028564885.2 Zoanthus sanctaehelenae | reverse complement strand
AAAACACACCTCTCGGCCAATAGAAACCACTGTACTATCTTAAGTATTTTATAATTTATTTTGAAACATGGAGGGTAGATTTCCGTTCAAGGTACAGGAAAACCCAGGAACAAAGGCATCAGCCTTGAAATCCTGACGATGTATACATTTTGTCACAAGAAGAAGTCAAAAATACTAAAACTAAAAGAACTATTAAATGACAAGGAGGATAAAGCTCTAGGCTTCGTTAACTGAAAACTTTTAAAAGAAACGTTACAAATTACTGGATTACTGTAATGTTATTGTTTTAGATTCAATGTTTTGTTTAAATTGTATCTGTATACTGATACTGTAATATCGTTATATCGAGGAAGATCTTATGCTCTATGCGCTAAAACTCGTCGTTATATCGGGAATATCTTTATATCGGCAATTTGTCCCATACATTTTACTGTAATTTTTGCCGGCAGATAGTATATTTATCGTTATACCGGGATTTCGTTATATCGAAGATCGTTGTATCGGGGTTCACTGTATATATCGAGATCTTGAAAAAGCTCAGCACACCTGGAAACGTTCTGGAATTTAATTTGTTTTGAGGGAAAAGCAAGAGCCCTTTACTTGTTATACCATTTTCATATCAAAGTATTCATGTTTTAACACACTGTTTTAATTTCGCCAGGAACACATTTTAAAAGCCATAGAGCTTAACAGAAGTGATCCATCCAACTACCATTTACTTGGTAGATGGTGTTATGAGGTATGAAAGTATACAGTATAATTGTGAGAAGGGGAAAAGGTGATGGCTTGTTAATCGCTCTTTCTTGCAGCCAGAGGCTGAATTGCAAAGAAAGCAGCTCAACAAGGTTGAACCAAAGGAGCTGTGCTGCCGGCTAGTCGCTCGGCCCTGGAACATGTTCCTTGCATTACCTTAGAGCATAGCACCAAAGCCAGAATTTATAAGCTGGGAGTCGATTTTGATGAGAGAGGAAAACCGGAGTACTTGGAGAAAAACCACCAGAGTCAGATTGAGACTGATAAATCTCAGCCCACGTGCACAGAGCCCGGGAGTCTATCCTCGGTCATAGAGGTTGGGGGTAGGGGGGTCGAGTGATGACCGCTACACCGACCTGACTCCCCTATTGTGGCTCGTTTGTAATGTCAGCCTAAGAAATCATTTGTGGTTTCAAGCAAGCTATCAGTCCATGCTTGTTCTCTTGGTATTAATTTTTTTCCTTATAAGTTCCAGCTAGTGTTAAGCACTGCGATACGTACACTAATTTAAACCTGACATTTTTGTTTCCTTTCTTTTTCTTCTCACTTTTCCCTGTTTTTACATCTTTAACCTACTTTGCACATCATGGAAGGCAAAAAAGTACAGCAAATGCTTCATTGTGTAAAGAAATCTTTTATAGAATCGTACTGTACTTGACCAATAAATGAGAATATTTGTTACACTTTTAGTTGATTGTGTCTAAGATATAGAAATTGCCTATGAAATGACAGCTTTCTGCAATTCGTGTAATTATTCCTCTTGTTTTGCTTTAATCAAGTCAATAAATCAGTTATTGCAAATCTATTTTAGGATGTATACGTGCAGTTATTAAAACTTATTCCAGAAACTTCTTAGTTTTAATATACCATAGATTTATAAGAAATTGTTTGTACTATTGTGACTTCTAAAGTAATTTCATCAAGTGTTGTTAGTAATACTGTATCATTGAATGTCATCGGTCATGAAATGTATTGTAATTCTTTAAAAAAACCCTTTTTTATAAAAAGAAACTTACATGTTATCTACTGTATGTACGTGATTATCTCATTTCAGATTAGCATGTTGTCCTGGTGGCAGAGGAAAGCTGCTGCAACCTTTGTTGCTGAACCTCCGTCATCATCAGTCGAAGAAGCTTTGGAATACTTCCTCAAGGTAGTTTGTTTTAGCTATGCCATGATATTCTACTTACAATATCTTCATCACCAGCATCATAATCACCATCGTCGTCGTCATTATCACAATCATAATCACCATTGTCGTCATCATCACCAGCATCATAATCACTATCGTCGTCGTCATCATCACCAGCATCATAATCACTATCGTCGTCATCATCATCACCATCATCATAATCACCATCGTCGTCGTCATCATCATAATCACCATCGTCGTCGTCATCATCATCACCATCATCATAATCACCATCGTCGTCGTCATCATCATAATCACCGTCGTCGTCGTCGTCATCAGAATCACCATCATCGTCGTCATCATCACCATCATCATAATCACCATCGTCGTCGTCATCATCATAATCACCATCATCGTCGTCATCATCACCATCATCATAATTACCAGCATCATAATCACTATCGTCGTCGTCATCATCACCAGCATCATAGTCACCATCTTTTTCGTCATCATCACCCTCTTCATAATTATTGGCATCAAAGCCATCGATGCGCGACAAGCAAGCGGACGTCCCAGAAAAACGTATAGGAAAACAATACCCGCATCGAAATTAGCCAATCACAGCAAGCCACCGCCATACATAATGCTGTACCAAAACCAGTCGACCCCATCACCTGAAGAAGACTAGCAGTAGGCAGTCGAAACGACGCGAACGATGTTTAAGTGACTTGTCTTGAGACAAAAGAGAATAATTAAATTTATTGTTATTCAACTGCCATAATGAATAACAATCTATTTCATTACATTATTGGCATCATTAACCTTTTCACTCCCAGTCACTTATCAACACTCAACTTCTCCTTACATAACAAATTGAAAATAAGAGATTTGGTAATGAGAAAGTGAGAATTGATCAAACAAAGTGAACTACTGAAGATTAAAAGTGAAATTCTCCCAAACTTGTTCAATGAAAAGTATGGGCTCAAGTTGGGAGAATTTAAATAATTCAACTGGGACTGAAAGGGTTAATATAATCAATATCGTTACCTTCGTCATCAC
This sequence comes from Zoanthus sanctaehelenae, assembly GCA_028564885.2. NCBI lineage: Eukaryota > Metazoa > Cnidaria > Anthozoa > Zoantharia > Zoanthidae > Zoanthus > Zoanthus sanctaehelenae. Next base: position 10,354 of record JAOTRI020108347.1, on the reverse strand, counting down.
CCTCGTCAGCCATATATAGATGTCTTTTTATAGCTTTTTAGTATTTTGTGAATGTAATTAGGTCGTAATATTGGAAAACTCATAGAAAGTACTCGAGATTTCATTTTTAAGTGGCCTTCAACAAACTCGATCTAGTACTGGAAGATTGGATTGATCGTTAATTATAGAAAACATACTTGTGGTCAACCGTTTGACATAAAGAGATAAGAGCCTGTATCGAGAGCTTGCCGTGTATATAAGCACTTTAAGAGCAGATCGCAATAACGCTAAGGCAAGAGATTGCAATCTCTGTGTAGCACGTTACATTATACTGTAATTCATGTGTATTGCAGTTTGTTGGTTATTTTTTTCCGGTTTAGGGAGAAGAAATACAGTCAGGGTTCTGGAAAAGCAATTCTTTGTGGATTGCCAAGGTATGATTAATGTACTGTGAAACATAAAGTATGTTCCAAAAAATATATTGTACATTTTGTAGTTTTTATTAATCTTTTTATTAGTTTTATATATATAGTGTCATAAGGGAGGATACAATACACATTTATTGTAATTACACACCTATCCATGCAAATAAAGCTAAATTGAAAATAGATAGATTGATCTGAGTAGAGTTGTAAATGGTTGGGATAACGGGAAGCTCAAAATGTGACTATAGACGCATAACACTGATATTGTGATTATGGGCCTCAATTTTTTCCTTTTAACTTGTTTAAATAAAATAAAGAGTTTTTTAACTTGAAAAAAAAACTATAATGGAGCTTGTCATTGAGTTGGTAGAAAATAGAAGCTTAATGTTTCTGGGATCATGTGGCTAACTAGTCTGATAATAATCACTGAACTATATAGATATCACATGTACAGTACATGGTAATAGTTTACGATTATTCCAAGAGCGCGCGTTGGATATGAGATGGTAAATAGCCAACGAGAAGCGTAGCGCCGAGTTGGCTATAATTATCTCAAGCGCGAATGAAATAATTGCTTTATTAAATTACATGAGTTTTCCGAACCCTTCAACACTTGAAAATAGCGAAAAACTTTTAATGAATTGATAAACAAGATTTTTTGCTAGTTTCCATATATGGTCATTCGGTATATGAGCTGATAACCGAGATTGAGTGAACCAATCAGAACACTAGAAACGCAACATTTGAGGTTGAAAATTTAATAATTAACTATATAAGCCTTTATTATGATCACTATGAGGCAACAATGGTAGTGGTATTACCCGTTCAATATACTATACAAAATAGGGTGCTTGAATGTTTGTAGTACATAATGGACTGTTGTTACGGCGTTTTCAGGCCTTATCAGCCTGGTATAGCTATTAAACAGACTCAGGTTCCCTAGGAAAAAATAAGAAGTACTAGTGAAAGTTAGCAGCTATGGACAGCTGAACTCAAAGTTGATATGTTTAATTTTATTTGCATTTTGTAAAATGTAGGCATTTCGAGCTTTAACCGATCTTCAGATCAACTCAAGCTGTTGTGATTAAGTAAAGTGCATACAAAACGTGATAAATTTTCAACCAAAACAGAATTTTGGATTTTCACAAAAATTTAGGAAGACTGGAAACCCTGGTTATTAGCATTTACAAGGCTAAAGCACAAACGTTTGAGCTGCTTTAAAGAAAGATCTTTCAACACCAAGGGTCATTCCTTTTTTGTCGTGTAAAACATGCAATTCGTGTAGTATAACTTGTAATAAAGCCAATAATGTCAAAACTTGTGATATTGAATATTTTTGGTTAGTTCCTATTAGAAAAATCTCTAATAAGATAGCTTTTAAGTACAGAAAGAAAAAGGTAGAAGTAATATACTTGATGAAGATTTTGATAAAAATACGAGGTGTTACTATAAAAGCTTGTTGAGGTTTGTAAGGAAATTTCTTTCAAACAATTTATAAATTCTCCTGTGTCACTTTCTTTCAGTGCTACTATCAGCAGAGTAAATACAGTGAGGCCAAGAAATGGCTACAGAAAGCGCTCGCCATGCAAACTGTCTCTGACGATGTAAGTTTGATGTGTTAATATATACAGAAAGCGCTCACCTTGCAAACTATTACTGAAGATTTAAGTTTGATGTCTAAATGAATATATACAGAACTAATAATGGAAAACTGTAGCAAAATGCTGTTTAAAAGTGCTCAATACACTTTGGTGCAGAGCGAAATACAATTTACAATTTAAAATTTTTAAATTCTCAGAGAATCATGTGTGTTTCATTTTGAATTTTAAATTGTAAATTGTATATACAGAACTAAAGCGCTCATCTTGCAAACTATCACTGAAGATTTAAGTTTGATGTCTTAATGAATACATACTAGTGATAGCTATCGCTAAATCCATCGAGCTATGCAAAATGGACGACAAAACTTTGCTTTAAAAAGTTTGTTTTGCCTGTGAAAGCAATCCAGACCATCACATTAAGGCATGAGGTAGTGGTCACGTGCGGGTGAAACAAGCTGACTATAAAATGTATGTTGCTGTTGAGGGATTTTGTTATCTCCAAATCCTATTTATTGATACAGCTTTCTTTCGTTATTATTATTGGGACTTTATTAAATTCTGGAAATGTGATAAAAAAATACAGTTAGACGATAAAATATAGATTTTATTTTTGTTCGTTGAATATGTACATTTAGGCTATACATGTAAATACTCGGAAAAAATCCGAGCCCCAGATGAGATTTGAACCCACGATCGACCCTTCGTGTTCTAGTCGGATGCTCTACCAGCTGAGCTACTGGAGACTCTATGGTGAGTAAGGGTCGATATTTTGGGTCTAGGTTGGAAGCGCATCACACGGTCACACAGCCTAGTAATGACTGATGCACATGAACACACTAACTGCATCACGTTGTCACATTAATGCATATCAAGATGCGGCCAACTAACCTCCTACGTGAAGCAATAGTTACATCAAATAAATAACAAGGAATAAGTCTGAAAAAATCCGAGCCCCAGATTGGATTTGAACCCACAACTCTCCGTGTTCAAGTCAGATGCTCTACCATGCAACTGAGCTACTGGAGACCCTATGGTGAGCAAGGGTCGATTTTTTGAGTCTAGAATGGAACCGCATCGCGCGGCCACACAGCCTAGTAATGACTGAAGCACATGAAATCACTAGACTAGAACACGGAGGCTCGTTGTTCAGATCCCATCTGGGGTTCGGATTTTTTTAGACTATATCCTTGTTAATTATTTCATGTAATTATTGTTTCACGTTAATATACATGTTGTAAGTACCTTCCAAAAAATGAAAATATTAGCCCATTGCATTAACAGGCTAGAGACTAAAAATATTAATTTTCATATGTTACCATTTGTTTGTTTAAGCGACCTACTCAAAAAAGCCCCCTACACAGTATCATAATGGAATTTGCGCCATCCAGTTTTGATTACAAGTTTGAAAATAAATTTAGCGCTCTCTATAGAAAAGGGCCACTCGTAACAAAATAAATCCTCGAGAACTCGGGTAACTTGTTTCACGGTTGGTGAAGAATAAAAAGTTCCCCCTCTCCCCTCGAGGTACATTTTTTTCTTGTCCCTAGTTTCAGCTTACACTCGTCCCAATGGCACCCGATTTTTCGAAATTTTGGTTCTAGCAAAAAGAACGTCAGCTAGGCAGCCTCTAAAAGTCCAATTATTATGGCTCCATTGTTGTTGACTACGGTAGTAACAGAAATGTTTCTTTTAATTCCAAGCAAGTTGTGTTATTGGTGTTTTTGTAGGATAGTGAAGCCCATTCACAAGCGGAAGAGCTGTTGAAATGCTTATGATATCACGCATATGTGAGAGTAAATTATTCGCTATATTCGTTTATTTCCCTCCCAATTATTTTTCATAAATTATTTTGCATTTGAATTATGCCTCCAAATACGTTAAATAGGAAACAGAATAATGTTGAAAATAGGTTTTTATGAATTAGAAAAATTGTATTTCTACGTTTATTTAAATTTTTTATCCCAACTACTTTTTTTAGAATTTAAAACTAATTCGCGTGTTTTTCATGGAAACCTGCACGTCCACCATGTGGCAGGATGACCTGGGCTCAGTCATTCAAGCAACCTCATACCCAGGCTTATTTCACTGACGCAGTGTTAAGTCAATGAAGCTCGTACCCAGGCTTATTTCACTGACGTCAGTGAAGCTGGTTCCCAGGCTTGTTACACTGACGTAGTGATAAAGTCAGTGAAGCTCGTACCCAGGCTTATTTCATTGACGTAGTAATGAAGTCAGGAAAGCTCGTACCCAGGTTTTTTCACTGATGTAATGGCTAAGTCAGTGAAATCAGTGTACGTTGTCGTTCATTAAGGCATTTGATTTGGGCTATTCCAATAGTCTTCTTGCCAACCTTGCGAGATTGGTTTGACATTTATATTTGGGATTAAGAAACTTTTTTCCCATCACTGTTTTATAAGAATTGTAATATTTTTCTTAAACAAGCAACAGTAGCTGTAATTTGCGCTTAATCGCGGTTAGGGTTAAATTTTAACCGACCTTTAAACTACTCAGTTCACCCCGAAAGGTTGGCCCTGTAAATAATTTCCTCAATACATTTGCCATTGATGCAGTTATTTCCATCCTCAATGGCAGTTCTTAAATTATTTTCGTTTAAGATAATTGTTAGTTTCACCATTTTTGAGATTCCGTTAGCAAACTTTTACGATAATTAATTATGAACAGTGATGATCCAATAACCTTGACGTGTACTTTAGTGTTGATGACATTTTCACTTTATATCAATTAGCTAGAATGATCTTCGAATGAAAAACGAATAAATGATGATCAAATGAAGTCATTGAGAGCTTTTGAATGAGGGTGTTATGTTTAATAAAGATGGGAAATCTCAGAGGAATTGATTGTTGGGTTATATTTCCTAGATGTGTTACAAAATTTATTGCGGGCGACCAAAGAGAGGTTTTCATGTTATTGAACGAGCCGAAACCAATTGTAGAATTGCACACAATTTGGGCATTCTGTGGATGATCCGTAACTGTTTTGCTATTTTTTCAGCAGCATTATAGTTATGTTTATTCAGGTAACTAAACTTATTTGGTTGGGTTGCCCGTGCAAACTTGTTGGCCTAGGCCCAGTTGTTCAAAAGCCGGTTAGCACTAACCCAGGGTTAAACTTAACCAGCCTTTGAACAACTGGGCCCTGACGAGTAAAAATTTTCTTTAAAACAAAATAATGTTACAAATTCAGAGGTTTTCAAGGTAATTTTATTAGTCTTCATGAACCCTTTTTACGCATGCGTGACATTGATAAATATTATGGTTTTCAAGCATCCACTTACATATCTCATTTGCACATCAACAATAGTAAAATGCAAACTTTTCGATCAGATTGTCCAAAAATTGGCGAAGATATGGATATTTTGGCTAAATATTTTTGCGGTGATTTTGAAAGAAAGTGTATGAGTCTAGCAAAACGCTTACAAATGTGAAAGTGTCTATTGTCATGCAGATTGCCCCACCACACAATTGTTGTGACTTATAGACGCCCTGCAAAACGAGCGTTTTCGTAATGAAACTGGTGATGAGCTTGATGAAATCGAGATTGGTTAGCCAATGCAATTCCGCCATTTTGCTCAATCAGCCGAAAGTAAAGCTCTTGTTGTAAAATTCTGTGAATTTGTGATCATTTCGAAGGAACAACAGTCTTACAACATATCTCACATCGGCAAATGGTCAAAATGGCGTGAATGCAAGGCTTACCGGCCTCGATTTCGTGCAAATTCGTGCGTCACCAGTCTCTTTTTAGAAATCGCTCGTTTTGCATAGCGTCTATAAGCCATTTTCACACTCATGCGCAGAGTGTGTTTCCCTCCGTTTTGGCGGGCCTCAGGTCATAAAAATGTCACGGTAGCCTGTAACCCTGAGAAGACAATGAGAAATAAATATTTTATATAGCAATAAAAACATCATATAATGGAATAAACACCTTATATGCTTGTAACCGTGAGATCTGTATAACCTGTGGCCCGCCAAAACAGTGGATAATACACACTGCGCATGAGTGCGAAAATGGCCTATAAATTGTGAGTTATCAGTCTACAGTCCTGAGTTTGCGCGGAAGGTTGTTGAACAATTTGATGAAATATCCGCCTCTTCTTATTGTCAAGTTCCCACAAGGACTTCCTAAGCCGCTCTTTTTCTTTGCACAGTTTTAAACAGTAAGCCATCCTTATGTCCTCAATTTCTTTTTTTGCATCTATAGAGTCTATAAATTGTGAGTTATCAGTCTACAGGTCATGCAAATGAAATAAACTGTTGTCAGAAATTGAGAATATACTCCAGGCGAACGCAAAGGTCCAAAGTGTCATTCTGTTTAAATTATTACCCTAATCTCAAGTATAGGCCCGAAATATAAAAACAAAACTGGAGCGCCTTAAAACGATGTTTTCTGAAGGTTGTCGGCGTAAAAAGACGGTTTTAGAGTTGTCGGGACTACGAAGACACACCAGCAGAATCTATTGCTGTCTTTGCTTAGCTTTGTGATGAAACATTTAATCGATTTTCTGTTCCCAAAGTTTATTAATAAAAAAAGAAACAATAAAATGCCAAATGACCAACACAAAGGAGGAAGAGCAAGTCGTTCGCGTTTCGGTCCTCGTAACGTTGTTTAAACCTTTCAGTCATAGTTGAAATATTAAGTTCTCCCAACTTGAGCCCATACTTTTCATTGAACAAGCTTGAGAGAATTTCACTTTTAATCTTCAGTAGTTTTCTTTGTTTGATCAATTATTATTTACTCATTACCAAATGTCTTATTTTGTATTTGTTATGTAAGGAGAAGTTGAATGTTGATAAGTGATTGGGAGTGAAAGTTAAATTCCCTGTTACATCCAATATGCACATAGCGGCCTATAAAAGTTAAGAAGAAAGAGCTATTCGCATGCGTTGATAGAGCAACTAAATCCTATACAAACAAGTGGCCCACGGAGCCGGCGTTTATCTCTGGCGTCTGAAGTATTTTAAAAAAACGGATGAGAGTCTTTGACTTGATAACCGTACAACAGAAAGAAAACTGCCATTTTTTAAACAAGCAACATCCGCTTGCTTTTCGCGAAGTAAAGTGTAATTCCTTTCTTGAAATGACGTTTGGTAAAACATGGTCACAACACAGAAATCCTATACGTGGTTACTCAAGTGCGTCGTATCTTGTAATTCATTTTTGTTGCGTATCTACAGCATTGGAAAAACACTAGCTGGTGGCGGTATTTATTGACGTTTTTATCCGCGTTTTTCAAAACAACTCGTGTCTAGAACTTTTTTAATCAAAAACCGGTAGTTTATTTTTTTTTTGGCCTTGGACTTGGAGGTGAATAGTTTGTCGTGAAGGTTGACAGTTTATTTATGCGAAGTGGTAACATCTGTGAATCCCATAATCCAGCTGTCATAACATAACAAAAGGTCTATCGCATTTTGGCAGAAACTTTATAGGTTTTGTCATTAGAAGATTATTGTATTGCTGTATTCATTTTTTAAAAATTTTTTACGCTTTTCAGCGTTAAATCCACTCCAATCTGGTATTAATAGCACAGTTTATCGTATCGTGAATGTTGCTTAACAACCGCTTGCTGTTTAACAGTTTAGAATTGCTTATTTATAAAAAATTAGTAGAAAAGAAACTGAGGAACAACAGGTCGCGCTAAGTTTTTGTTGTTTTTTGATTTATGTTTTGAAACACGCCGTTGAACTACTCCGCTCTGTTGTGTTGTGAGTCGGCTTTGTTGTGTTTCCAAACGACTTTGCTGTGTGTCATGTCTTGAAGTCGTAATTCTCCTTAGGCTAATCTCTGGTTTAACACTTTTATTCGGTTGTTTTTTATTCCTTTGTTTAACTGTTTGAATTGTTTTCGTTTGTGGCGGAACTAAAGACACGTCTCTTGCGGGATACTTCCACTTCCAAGGCGACTGAGTTTGCGCGGAAGGTTGCTGAACAATTTGATGAAATATCCGCCTCTTCTTATTGTCAAGTTCCCACAAGGACTTCCTAAGCCGCTCTTTTTCTTTGTACAATTTTAAACAGTAAGCCATCCTTATGTCCTCAATATCTTGTGTCAAATAAAATGCTAGCTTTTGTTGTCTGTCATAATAACCTCTAACTTGAGCAAGCTGTTTTGTGGGCTCACTGCTCACTATAGCTGGAAGAAAACTATCTTCTTCGACAATGTTATACATCTTCAAAACCACATACAGTTCATTATTTCCGCTGCAGTCTCTTGATTCACTGTTAACTCATCAAATCAGTTTCTCTTAGACAAGTCGTAATTGAAGAATTGTTCTAAAAGACCATATTTCTGCAGCTGCTACCACTACAGACTTCTTGACATGTTTGCGGAAGAGTTTTTTGACAATTTATTTTATACATTTAAGCGTGGGTTATCATGACAACGCGGTTCAACTGACAGCAGTATTGACAGTTTCTGCAAGTGAATTTCAAACCCGAAAACCAATCCAGAATTAAAACAGAACAGCTAAGTAGATACTAGTTGCTGTGATGAATGAAAACAGTTGTTTGAGAACTTATTTAATCCCTATTTTTGTCTTTGATTCTATTTCGGAAAAGAGCAAATATTCAAAATTGGTTCCAATAAAAAGTTCTTCTAATTTAAAAACTGTTTTTTCCGTTTTAATTTCTACAGTATTCATTTCTGCTCTATTTTTTTTTTCAAATTAACAACAATAAAAGAAATAAATACAATAAAATTTAGGTTAAAGTAAATTATTAGTTATTATTTTAAATTATTCCCGGAATTCTTATGAGCGTCGTAATAAAAATTTAAAATGTTTTATGCCGCAGGATAAACTCATAGCCGACAGGTGCTGTTGTATTGTAAATCTCCTTTTGTCATATTTTATTGAAATGTATGTATACGATTTTTTTTTAATTAAAATAAACATACTTCCATTCATGAAAATCAGATATCGCGTGAGAACACTAAAAAAATTCTGTCGATTCTAAATATATGCTTTATTTTAAAATATATAATTACATGATACTAAAAACAGTGTTATTACTTTTTCGTTTAGCAAAGGGGTTACTAAAAGCTATTAATAAAGTTTTGGTTGTTTAGCTTGTTTTGATGAAAATTTTTTCTATTTCTTTTCATATCGGAAAACCTTACAGATTGTTTATTCCCATGGAACTAGGTATCCCGCTGTTTATTGCAGCGGTCAATCTTGTTGCTAAATCCTTCTACAAATTACTATTGCATTGTCTTAACGCTTAGGCTCTCTTTTTTCGTCTTAATTAATATTTTTCTGTCAAGTTTTGTTTTTAAAAGAAAATCGCAAAACCGAGTTCCCTTGATTAGAAAACTATGGAAGAGCATCCTCGCTCTTTCACAGGTGAACCAGTCCTTGAACAACTTACCTTTAGACTCATGCGCAGTATGGGCGAGTCGTCTCATGGAGAATGTGATTCGTATATATTTTATTTCATGACTTGAAAATGACGGTAAAGTTACGTGAAATTTTCAGCAAAGTATTTTGCATCATAATTGAACACTGTATCTCCAGTGCGGTACAAAGTTCACACTAACAAACGTAAAGTCACTATATTGGGCACTATGGCTATTAAGATGAACTCCAGCACAGATAGCACAAACATGCTAGTAGCTAACTTGAAGTCACTATATTGGGCATTATGGCTATTAAGATGAACTCCAGTATAGATAGCACAAACATGCTAGTAGCTAACTTGAAGTCACTATATTGGGCACCATGGCTATAAAGATGAACTCCAGTAAAGATAGCACAAACATGCTAGTAGCTAACTTGAAGTCACTATATTGGGCACCATGGCTATAAAGATGAACTCCAGTATAGGTAGCACAAACATGCTAGTAGCTAACTTGAAGTCACTATATTGGGTATTATGGCTATAAAGATGAACTCAAGTATAGGTAGCACAAACATGCTAGTAGCTAACTTGAAGTCACTATATTGGGCACTATGGCTATAAAGATGAACTCCAGTATAGATAGGACAAACATGCTAGTAGCTAACTTGAAGTCACTATATTGGGCACTATGGCTATAAAGATAAACTCAACTGCTATAGTGGTTAATTTGAAGCCACGATATTTAACACTATCGCCAGGTTGGTAGATGAATTTACTCCTTTAAACTGCCATACAAATAATGACCCTGATTGATAGCAGCTATGGACAGCAGTTCAGGCCTTTTTACTTCCCATCAGCCTGGCATAGCTATAAAACGAACAGACTCTGGTCACAGAAGGTAAGAAGTGATAGTGAATGTTATCTGTCATAGACCTGTCAATTATAACACCTATTGTGACATCACTGTACGTAAGTAATTGATAATTGATTGTAAGCTTCT
>JAOTRI020108336.1:0-13298 GCA_028564885.2 Zoanthus sanctaehelenae | reverse complement strand
CATCTTTGAGCTTGTTGTTTACCCATTGTTATATATGTGAACACAGATACAAACCTGCATACATTGGTTATACCATTGACTGCACGTTGGAATGAACATATCGAAAACGAACAATAGCAAAGAAGGAAGATCTTAAAAACTTGGTTCACGGACAAAATCTAAACATGATAAATTCAAGCGAAGTTCGAGCATCGTAGCAAAGTTATGAAAGCGATACATTTTCATTCATTCCTGGGTCCCACCTCTCAAAGACGCTCTATGCTATCCCCAAGGGTACATATGACATCATTCCTATTTTCCGGTCTATTTATGTGCATATAAGATCAGCAATGTTATATGGAAGTGCATGGTGTTTGAGAAAAAATGAGATGGAAATTTTGAGGACTGAGAGAGCAGTGGTTAGAGCAACGTGTGGTGCAAAACTACTGGAGAAAAAGGGGATTGAAGGAAACAATGGTTCAGATGGAAAAAGCAAATGGAGTGAGATGGTATGGGGATGTGTTTAGGAGGGATGATGGGCATGTTTTGAGAAAGGTATTGAGTTTGAAGTGAAAGGGAAGAAGAAGTAAGGATGACATGAAAAATGAAAGTGGAGAAGGAGAGCAAGAGTGAGCATTTGCTTAAAGAGGGAGGATGCAATGAATCAAGCGAGATGGAGGTTGGGAGTTGGAGAGATTGCTGTCACAGTGGGGTAAATCTGGCCACTCGTTTTTACAGGGATAAACCTGGATCAAAATTGGTTTGATTGGTTGATTGATTTTCAAAATAATTATCTAAGAAAAACTGTAATTGCAATTAAGCAATATTTATATACACAGTTCAAAATGATTTCACATCCTGTACTAGACAGAATAGTCCAGTTTTGATGTGTTATCAAAATTACGAATAATTTGTTTATGCATTCTTTACTGTAAAACTTGGAAGTCATGGAATTATAAAATTTCGTTTTCCAGACCTGAAAGTCTGGCAGAATTTAAATGTGTAACCATATGTAGAAAAAGGTGTATCCAATCAATGTGTGTGATCAAACAGAAAAGTACTATGATTAAATTTTGACCTTGAAGGTAGAATTGGTACATGTAGTTTGTAAATTTGTAAAAGCACATGAGAGAAATGTTAATTTTGCAAACTCGTGTGGCAGCAACCAATTACATTACATTAGAATGAGGTCAATCTATGTGACCAACCCTGCCATAACAATAACAATGCTATCTCATGGAGAATCAATAAAAGTCTTGGAAGTTCATAGAATTTCAGAAAGCCAAAAGGGTAGAAACTCTGTGATATAATCTGATTCTTTCTATAGTATTAAAACTTAGTTTAGAGTCATTTTTGTTTCAGGAAATCCTTGTTTTCCAACAAGATAAATCAGCAGATGTGCGAAGATTTGTTGTTGGTTTCATTGAGGAAGCTTGGTAAGGAATCACTGTGGATAAGAAGAATAAATAAGAGATAGAATGATTGTCTCATTCTCAATTTTTATCAGAAGTTCTTCTTTCAAAATTAATTATTATTAACAGTAACAAATGAAACATACTAAACTATATTATTGTACTTGAGCAAGTTTTTTTAGTCATGCAATCCAGTCAACTCAGTTGGCATATGAAATTATTAATTTTGCAGTTATGTTATATAATTGAAGGGGCTAGGGCAAAAGCAATGTACAAAAAAGTAACTTTTGATCAAGGCCTTTTTTCTTGCTACATTATCTTTATTTTAAAGCCCTTGGGAGATTTAAGCTTTTCATAGAAAGTCACTTACATTGTTTTTGCACTAAACCCATCAATTTGGTCATTTGTTTATAAAATGCAGTCACTGCTGCCAAAAAGTGTAAAGTTAAGTTTAGTGCATTATGAACAAGTTCTTATTCATTGCTAGCAAGTGGGTTTACATTTGAATATTTTGTAAACAAACCACTCACATCCAGTAACTTACCCAGTAACTTCATCTCTAGATCTCCAACCTCTTATTTTTAGGCAAAATAAAATCAAAATGCAATTATGCCATGTTTGCAACTTTGTTGATACTAGTAGCTATGGGCAAGCTCAAGTGCTACCTTCAAGCTTCATGATGCTATACAGTAGTGAAGAGAGGCAAAAAGGCTTGAAAATGAACAAAAATCCACTTTTATTGGCGGCTACAGCAGCGACAAGACACTTCAAGGACATCATCACCTCATAAACTGAAAATATGATGGGGACTACACAATGTGGGATGTTTCCATGGCAATGCCTAATATGGAATAGGGAAAGCCAGTTGATTGTTTTAATACCAAAATCGTTCAAAATCTCAAAACCTCCCAGGAGCCAAAGGGTTAAACCTAAATTATAAACATGAAAGAACATGTCTAGGTCATAATTGCATTGTTTTCCCTTTTAGCAAGAAAGATGCAGAGTTGCTAGGGAAAGTTTTAAACAGCTTGGCATTCATGCTGAATGATGAAAATGTTGCTGTCCAGAAACGAGTTATGCTTTCAGTCACCCAACTGTATAAACATGCTTTGCAGGTAATGTTTAGTACATTTTTTTAGTAATTATATTTACATTTGAAGAAATTCATTCATAAGTTTTAATATATTTTGCTTTAATCTTTATTGTGTAGTTTCAAAAAAGACCCATACCTCCACAATGGAGGAATTCATAAACTCTGTGGGGGTGGGGAGTAAAATACCTAGGATTTTTTTGGGAGTGGGGAGTACTTATAGATGTTAATCATAATAAGATTTTCAGTTGAGAGTTGAAGCTAAAATAATGTCTGGTCAGTGGCCAAACAAGATTTCCGGTCAAATCAAATTTAGCTTGTTCATATCCTGTTTCGCTCTAGACAAGTTTTTTACACAAGAAGTATTAATATTAAGTTTTAGTATCTTTGATTTATATTTTTAATCTGAATAGAAATGTTTCAGTCTATAACCTCAATACTTCTAGTTCTAACATTACTGTAGTAAAGTAACTTACGTGTACAGTATGTACCCATTTGAAGGTCATTTTCCCTTTTTTGGTCTTTTGCACATGATCCTGTGTTATGATCTTGAAGTGACAGCATTATTTCCAATCTGATGTTGTGTTCGATGACAGATTTTTTCTTTACATTCAACAGTTAGATTATTAGAAATGTTTTACCGTCTTTGATGTTTTTTGATAAATAAATGTTTGGATCATATGATTATGCTACCGTTTTTGTGACACCATTGATTTCAAGTTGTTGCCATAGTTTGTTAGCTTTTTATTGTGTTTTGATCAGTTTACTTTATAATAAATTTTGATTGCTACTTTTTGCTGTCAGAATGTATTTTATCAATGAATCTGAGAAAAATCAATCAATCAATCCAATTATGATTTGGGTTTATCTGCATAAACGGTGGTGGCCAAATTTACCCCTGGCAGCAATCTCTCCAACTCCCACTCTCCATCTCACTTGATTTATTGCATCCTCCATTAAGCCAACACTCTTGCTTTCCTTCTCCACTTGCATTTTCCATGTCTTCCTCGGTTGTCCTTGCTTCATCTTCTTCACTTCAAACTTCAATGCTTTTCTCAAAACATGCCCATCATCCATCCTTAACACATGCCCATACCATCTCACTCCATTTGCTTTTGCAATCTGAACCACTGTTTCCTTCAATCCCAACATCCCCATTAGGTCCCCTGTCTTTTTTTTTCTCCATAGTTTTTCACCACACATTGCTCTCTTGGTCCTTCTCAGAATTATCCCTCAAACACCATGTCTCATGCCTATATAGCATCGCTGATCTTACACAACTCTGATAAATCATTCCTTTCATCTTAAGCGAGAACTCTGGACATATTCCTTGAACTCCACCCACCCAATTCTCGCTGTTGCTGTCACAGGTGCCTCACAATCACCACTTGTATTCACTCTATCCCCTAAATAACAGAAACTTGTAACTGTTTCCACTCTCCACAAAACTCCTCCACCAGTCCCACTAATCCATTAGCTTGTTTCTTGCATCTTCCACAGACAAAATCTCTCCCCAACATCGGGGTTACTGTCTTTAATTTTGCGTACAGTATCCACTATGTATCCATTTACCACACTTCACACACAACACTGAATTAGCCATTACTCGCTTTCCAGAAATACCACATGGATCTATCTTACTTATGGGTTACTTCACCTTCTGCACCACTCACTAAAACTTTTGTTTTTCCTACGTTCACTTTCAGCCCCTTACTCGCGAATGCCATAACACTCAAAGCCCACTCAACCGGCATTCCATTTCCTTCCAACACACATTGACACAGCTCCATCATCACACCATTCCCAATCTCCCCACTTGCCGCTATCATTTTAACACTTTCGAGGGTCCAGCAGTCTTTCCCATTTTCATTTCTCTTATTGCCTTCACCACTTCTTGACTAACCCTCTCAACTGGCCCATACACCAATTCAACTTTCACCTTCTGATCCCACTCATTTTCTTCATTCATATTTCTTTCTATGTGCTCTTTCCATGCTTTCCCTCTGTCTTTCTCACTGAAATTCAGCCTACCATCCTACCTCTCGTGCAGTTTCCTCCCTCAACATCTTTCCCATCTTTTTCATTGACTTCACAAGCTTAAACACCTTGTTAGGATGCTTTATTTAGCTCCCTCACCCTTCGCTCTACTGCCTGGTTCAATTCTACCTTTTTTGCCAGATTTTTCATTTTCATATATCTGGCCTTGTTTGCCTCAGTCACAGATTTACACATCTAATAATGTGCATCCTTTTTTCTTGCTATTGCATCTTTCACATTCATTTGTTGTTCCACCACCATGTGTCCCTTTGATATCTCCTTCCTTTTTTCTTCTCACATATTTTATCACAAGCCTTCAAAAGACCTTCCTAAAACACTTCCATAAGTCTGGGGAATGAGTGCTTACCAGCTCTCTTACTCTTCCTTCCAATCTTCCTTCCTAAACCATGCATTTGTATTGTCTTCCATCTGCTTCCAAACCTTCCTTCTTTCAATCGCTTCCTTTTCCACCACCTTCTTCTCTTTTTTCTTAACCAACTCTGTGACCACCAACCTGTGCTGAAGCTCACCTGGGATGACCTTCACATCTCTCAAGTACTTTCTATTTCCCTTTCCCACCACTACAAAGTCATTCTCTGTTCTATTTTCCCCTGCACTGTACGTCACTTTCCTCTTCTCCCCTTTCCTGAACCATGCGTTTGCCACACACAACTCTTTTTCATTACAAAAGTCTAACATTATCTTTCCTTCCACATTTCTCTCCCCAATTCCATTTCCTCCATGCACTCCCTCATAACACTCAATATGTCCATTAAAATCCCCCAACACTAGCTCAACCACTGTGAAGATCCCACTCACTCCTCAAATCATCATAAAAGTGCACTGCACTCATTCTGCCACTTTGCGGACCATACACACATATGATTCTCACTACCTCTTCCTTAAGTGTCCTCACTATGACCATCACTATCTTTTTTCCTTCTCACAGGTCTCCACTATCTTCTCACACAGCTCTGTACCATCACCATTTCCAGACCACCACAATTTATATCTCCTACCTTTCAAACCCATAAACCACGCTCCTTGTCCTCTCCACCTCACTACTTGCAGACAACACACATCAACTTGTCTCCTTAGTTCCTCACACAGCTCTGTACCTCTCCCACTGATACTCCTGGTATTCCAATTCCTACATTCTAAGTCCCTAACTTCACCCCATGCTGCTCATCTGGCCTCTCATTATTATGCAAGCAGCGCTTGTTTGGCCCAGGGTGAGGGGTTGCACCTTTCTGTTTGTGCTAAGCAAATGCAGCCTATCCCAGCCTTTGGGCGAGCTGGTGCCCATGATTTTGTACTGCCATCATGATTATGATGATGCACTTTTTAATTTCTTGGGCCATTTTATTGCAAACATTGTGTGGATGGAAATTCTAGTTGATGGGGGCACACAGCTAGTCAAAATTACTAAGTCAGTTTGAACATTCCTTTTTTTGCCGAGTAACTTTAATATACATGTCATTTTTTCTTCTAGTATGTTTCAAAACAAAGAATCATCTCAGAGGAACTTGAAGAGATGTGGGAGGTAGGAAAAGCATGAAATGAATTTTGTAAATATAAGTTACTGTAGTTTGTGAAATTGTGACTGCTGTTGAAGGTTTAGGTGCATATACAAAAATTTAGTTGCAAATGTGACTGATACACCTTCGAGCCCTGATACAAAAAGTATTTTCTTCATAGCACGTGCTTGATGTGGGTGTATCTAGATATGATTTAAAGTAATTGCCTCCAATAGTGATATGCAGTCAAATATAATGTTATAAACGATTATTTGCAATGACAAAATGAATATGAATTCTCCTGAGAGCATTATTATTAATTGCCAATGAGCCAGTTTGGCAAAGATTCAAGGTTGTCAAGGCAACAGCATTATAGAGCAGTGTGACAGAACTATGCAGGCGGAAAGAATTGCTAGTGATCCAAATAGATGGGTTGTTTTTTGCTCCAATCACAATGTCTTAATCTTGTGAAAAACAGCAAATAAATAGCAGCCAATTTGATTAATATTAGCAATGACATTACAATAATTATATAAACTAGAAAGGCACTCAAAGAGTTCAGTCCTCCGCCAAGTATATTGTGATCTCAATGCAACATTACATCCTTGTAAATACAAAAATTTGCACATGCAGCATAAGGCTTTCTACAAGTGTAAATTACAATAATTGTAGCCATACATTGTAAATGTGCTGAGTGTGCTTGTATGTAAATGACCTCTGAATTCTGACCATAAAAATACAGAGAGCATTTACCTTTTTAGGACCAAGCTCAAAGCATTTTTTATTTAAGTACAGTAAATCTTTCCCCTTATTATACTTTCTAATTATACTTGTTTTTTTTTGTTGTTCTTTGCAAATTTGTGTAATTAATTTATCTCAATTCTTTTTTTATCTTATTTAACCGTCTGTAAGCCATTATTATAATTAAGTATACATATTTCAGGGAGCCCACATCACTCTTGGTTTCTTTGTGGGCTTCCTTATCTTTAACCAAAATTTATTTATGTATATATGTGTGAAAAGGCAAAATAAATAAACTGAAACTGAGTTTGCTTGTATGCTTGAAAATTTAGAGTGATCCGAAATCCAGGATTTCTTCCGAACCACCCTCACCTTAATCAGTTCTTCCATGTCCCATTCCCATTCAGAATCCATCCATAACTTTTTGAGTTATGTTGCTAACAAACAAACACACAAAATAACACACAAACAAACAAACCTTAGGAAAGGCAATTAAACAAGATTACTGAAACAAAAAGACACATTTCACTATGCATAACAAAATGTTATCATAATAAAAGTGTGTATGTTCACACGGTTGTTACATGAAAGCAAATGCTGAGCTTTTTTTAGTTTGTTTTGTTGTTTTTTGTTTGTTCTCAAGTTACAGTACTAGAGACCTTTAGATCCGAGGACCAGGACGAGGACGAGGACAAGATTTCATGCGTGTGCGCACTTTTTCAGGCAAACTCGTTGTGGAGAGGACAAGGTTTCATGCAAAAGTCGTTCTCTGGAGGACGAGTTTGCTGGAAAAAGCGCGCACGCAGTTAAATCTTGTCCTCGTCCTGGTCCTCGGATCTAAAGGTCTCTACTAGTGAAATGTGAGCACCAGTTCTCAGTGCTTGTGTAGCTCAGATATGTCATCCTCATGTTTTTGTGTTGCGCATTGGCACCTAGCAATAGCTATTACTAATAGCTTCATAACTGAGTGTGAGCCCTGTCTGGGAAAATCATTGCCTGAGGTCTTTCACAATACACACAAAGGGCAAATACTTTCCAAAACAGACTGAGTAAACAAAGTCATCAAATTATTCATTAATCTGTGTCAGTTTTAGGTAACTAAAAAAGAGAACAAACATGCACTCTTGTTAGCTAGAAATCGGTGCAATAACTTTCCAGTCCTGTTTGGGAAATTATTGGACCGATTTTCAGCCAATCAGCATGTAGGATTTGGTTATTGGCTCTAGAAATTTGTCTTGCCATGTAATAAGTTGTTTTAATTTAGAGATTTGAATAACTATTGTCTTTCAACAGTTAATGATACAGTTGAAGAATCAGATCATTGAA
Source organism: Zoanthus sanctaehelenae (assembly GCA_028564885.2). NCBI lineage: Eukaryota > Metazoa > Cnidaria > Anthozoa > Zoantharia > Zoanthidae > Zoanthus > Zoanthus sanctaehelenae. Next base: position 5,196 of record JAOTRI020108336.1, on the reverse strand, counting down.
TTGTTAGAATCAGACAATGATGGGTAAGTGTCAAACTAATAGATAATTTCTGGCAGTACATGCAATATTTAAGAATAAATGTTTATTAATTTCAAAACAGTACATCAGATCTACTGTATAATGGTTCTATTATAACACTTAAAATATAGATTTCTTAATAGAAAGTCCTGCCGTACGGGATTTACGCGCGAGTTTGTCTGTATCAGAAACCAAACGAGTTAACGTAGCAAACGAGTGAAGTTTCTGAGACAGACCGACAAGTGCGTAAATCCCATACAAAAGGACTTTCCATTCTGAAGTTTGTTTATTTTATAAACACTTACTGATATTTTTAAGTGTATTTAGTTTTTTTTGGCAAACCATAGGAATACTAGGTCAGAGAGTACTATGAATGAGAAAATCAAGACACTTGCCACAACAAAACATAATAGAGAAAACTTTCAAAGAATATTGCAGATTTAAATGTCAAAAATGTCAACCAAAGTTATGAATTTAAAAGCAATAATATTGCTAATGTCAATGCAAAAGGTTTCGAACGTTCGGCGGGCTTTCTTCGTCTGATGATTGCTTGAAGCTACGTTTTGAAGAAAACGAGCTTTCAGATATCTGGGGATTTGTTTCCAGTATTTATTGTTATATGAGATTTCCTACCGTGAAACGTTGAAGGTTCAAAGTCTCCACTGTCTTTTCTCTGCACAACATTAGATTCACTGATATAGCTGTTCAGCTCGGAAGGTTGGATTTGCTCTAGGTTTCTCTCTATGCTTTTGCTTCTTAGAAACTTGTTCAGTAAACCAATGTTTCTTTGTGTTTTGGTAGGGTGTATTTCTGTTAGTTTGTTCCTCAATGAAAAAAGTCGATGCTTTTATCAAGGAACACGAATCTACCACCACTGGCTGCCATTTTGATTGAGCGTACGAGGATTTGTGCTTACTTGCCAGTTCGCAAAACCAGGAGCTTTTTGATTGGTTAAAACGTTTTCTTCACGTGTGAAAAAGTTGTTTTGCATCCCTGATTGGTTAATAAGACGTGCAAAACAAGTTTTCAAACAGTAAAAATGAACTCGAAAATCTCAGTATTGCATGTATCAATGAATGCTTTTTGTTGTCAAACCTCAGTTAGAAATGTGTGATTGCTAACTGGCTTTTGTTATGCAACTATACAAAGTTGTTGTTTTCAAAATATTCTTGTAGAAGGTGATTTGAATCTATATAGTATGAGCGTGGGACAAAGAAAAAAATAATTGAAGTTTTGAACCCATGTCCACTGGAACACTGGGCATCTCTATCCTCTGAACTACATTAACTTGTGGAGTGCAAGGTCACTAATCTGAGATCAAATGTGACATGTGTCCTGCATTAATCTGTTTGGGAGTTCACTGTTGAAGTTCTCATGCATGATAGTGATAACTGAAGTAAAGAATTAGATGGTGACTTTTGAGCTTGAAGTTCACCATTTTTAACTATTAAGTAAAATCACTATTAGTCAACCATTTTCACTTTTGTATTTAGTAAAGTCATAGTTTACTGTCATTTACATGAACGAAACACTATTTTTTTCTTTATTAATTGATGTTTTATTTGTCAGAACTTCAAAGTGGTGTAAAGAAGTAAGATACAGTGCCACATTCTGAATTATACGTCACTCAAGCTCAGACAAGCAATAGTTCTTTGTGCAATGTGGAATGACATTTAAAATTCTGAAGTAGAGGATATAATGTGTGGCAATACAAGCCATTGTCACACTTCTACTTGAAATTTTATTCTTTGAGTTCTTGGTTTAATATCAAGTGAGTTTGTGGTTTGATAAAAATCAATCAAAAACCAAGCCAGATTCCTTTATGTACATGTGCTGTTGTGAACCAAGAGAAGGGGACTTTGATGTTCTTTGCATGAAGAGCAACAAATATAACTTCATTTCACAATCTTTATTTTTATGCCCACTCTTTTGTAATATTAGATAACAAAACTGAAAAGTATTCTAGTTTTTGAACAGTCATGAATATTTATTATATCATGAATAATAATGAACTCCCATATATATTGTGGACACCAACATTGCAACTTAAATCATAGTGATGACCGTGGTGATAAATTCTGGTGATAACACTGGTAACATTTGTGTATTAACTGACTTATTGTCTAAAAATTACCTACAGTATTACCTATTAAAGTGTACCGGTAGTCGGGATGGACTTCATTAGAATTACGAGATCAGTTATTTTAGACTGAATGTTATACATTGAAGTAAGAATTGCCTTAACTGAGACCATTCAATTCAAGTTATAAATTTCAGTTTGATTTTATTACCAGTATTAGGACGCATGCGATTAAGTTTATGGAGATGCTGGTTTTGGTCCAGTCCAACAGAACGCAAGAATCTGAAACCTCAAAAAAGGGGGAGTCAGATATTTCCCTTGATCAAATACCTCGAACTCATCCTTTAGTGCGCATGACTGAACTACAGGAAGAGGCTGGAACAACACTTGAGGCAATACTTACTTTAATTGCCTCACCAACGATTTCCAAGTAAGTCCTTTTATATTGTAATATTATGGCTAAGAAAAATTGTACGGGTTTTGATTTTTCATGTTTTGTAAAAAGTATCAAATTTAAAAAGCAATGCTCAAACACATAGAGTATAATTTTATACAGATAAAAAGCAAGTCGGGGAAAATCGTAATCTGTTAAGGACAGCTACAACAAAAATTATATTGCAAAACTTCAGAATTATGTTTGAATTCATTCCCAAATGTTAACAGCAAAGTTAAATAAACATTGATAAGAAAGAGTCAAACTAGTCTTTAAGCATTTTAAATTAACACGTTCATTTTAGTGAATCACGCAGTTATATTGAATATAAAAACCTTTTATGGAACAAGAAAAGTGGGAATTTTGTTGTTAAAAATATATGTTGCTAGGAAGTTAGCCAACTCCTCTCCTCAGAATTATCTTTCATATATTTTGTATTACAATGATGACAGGAATTTATGGATTTGCTCTTAAAAAGAAATTAGCATTTATCTTCACCATTCAAGATGTTTTGCCGAAAATATTTAGAATTTAATCACATTTATTTTCAAGTTAATTTCATACCAAGATGCAATAAATGAGCATCCATCAATGAATCAGCAAAGTAATCATTCAATGACAAAAACGGTTTTGATCTCCCAAGGTAATAGTAAAATAGGATCCCTTTGAAGAAATTTTTATGGGTAAAAGCCTTTACTTCCTTCCTGCTGAATATCAATAAATATAATTTTACGTGCTCCTTGTCAAACACCAAACTTGCCATCTGTTGCATTACATAGATATGGATTGATGTCACTGGTTTAAAGTGCTACTAAATCCATTAAACCAGTAACATTTCTACTTAGTGCATGGAATAATCAAATGATCTCATTCATAAAATATTAAAAGGCTACAATTGGATAAAAGATTTGAAACTTGAACGTTTTCGACTAAAATCATCTTCAAAAGTGATAAAAATTTACAGTAAGCATATATTTATATTGCTTTAAGTTATTCCCGTTGGGAACAGTTGATCAATAAAACAATGAACTTGTTTGTTTGAGGATTACTCCTGAAGATGACCTTTAGTCGAAACCATTTGAGTTTCAACTATTTTCTCCAATTGTAGCCTTTTACAATTTTATTTAACCTTTTTAAGCGATTTTATTGACACCGATCTCCATAATGTTAATAAACACACAAGCATGGCTTTGCCATAAAGTAACAGGGTTCACACGGTCATGAAAAGTCATGGAATTTGAAAATGCATTTTCCAAGCCTGGAAAAGTCATGGAATTTTGAAACAATGGCAAAGTTCATGGAAAACCGATGGACTTCTATTTTTTCGTTTTTGACAAGTAAAATATAATATAATTGAGCACAAAGTTCTGTGCTGAGATGAAATGTTGAAACATTAACAAATATAGTGTTCTTCTTTAAATTCAAGAACGTTACTCTATCAATCAGTGTCCAGAAGATGAAATTGGCATTTAAAATTGAATGAAAGTGAGAGGGGGCCCCTCTTTTGGAGTGAAAAACTTTCATTTGGTCATGAAAAAGTCATGAAATTTCACTTCTCAATCTCAGTGTGAACCCTGATATGTTCTTGCAAAGATTTTATTGAAGTTGGTTGTCAGGCAAATTGGCTAACTGTTAAGACAGCTCTTCTCAGCTGCTTTTAGCATCTTTGAATCCATATATGTTTAAAATTTCAAGACTTCCTTTAACTTTATTTTTGTGATAAATATTCCCAGCATCAAACCATAATGAAACCCCTCTTGTAATCCTTTCCAGTGTCAACCTAATGGCAGGTATTGGAACTCTCGCTGCTATTGCACGGCAAAGACCAGCGTTTATGTCCACAGTTGTGCAGGCATTTGAATCATTACATGGTAAGGCAAAGTTGATATGTACGACATGATTGGCTAAAAACTATGTTTTACTGAGAATCATGCAATCAATCTCTTTAAGTTTCAAATTAGATCGGCCTTGTAAACTATATAATCGAAATTATCATTCAGCTTCATCTGTATGAACTTTTAGACATACTGTAATTATTATTTCCTATTTACATACACATCGGAATTGTTTCCATAAACACCCACCTCGCTGAAGTAGAACTTAACTGTGCGGTTAACTTTTAAGTGAATAGTCTTTGAGCAATAAAAACAGGATCAATACTAACAGTAAAGATTGTACATCAAGCGAATAAACTTCCGTTCACCCAAATGACCCTAGTTTTCTAGCACAATTTGCAAATCCTATCCAGTGAAGCTGTTAAGTGTACATTGACATCAAAAAATTTTGGACGAAAATTTTTGGACAAATTAATTTCGGACACTTTTTTGTGAATTCCGGACAAAAACGTTTTTTGCAGCAAACATAACTTTATTACAAATTTGTTTCGACGGCAATTACAAACGTTTTTAAGTATTATATCTTTTGTCTCAATCCAAAAATAAGTTCTAACAAAATAGTCCGTTTATTTATATCTTGTACGGGTTCATTCAGTTCATTTTCAGGAAGTGGACTGGATAAATTTAAACAAGCTTTTTTGTTCCTACAGAACAAATGATTGATCGGTGTTACTGAACTTTAAAACATAATCAAAACTAGACGCGTACACACGCGTTTACTCGGGCTACATAATGCTTGGATTCATAATTATGTTCTAAATTTTATTTAT
>JAOTRI020108325.1:0-13303 GCA_028564885.2 Zoanthus sanctaehelenae | reverse complement strand
TTTCTCTCAACGCCGGCAATATAATGTGGAATCACCGGCTCAGAATCGCAATTAGTTTTGTATCGCGATTTTTTCAACTTTTTCTCGCGCGTTAATTCTGAGCCGGTAATTCCACATTATATCACATCTCTCTCCCAGATCAAAATGTTAACTGTATGGCGATACGAATAGTTATTGTTTTAGCATTATATGATAAAAACCAATCAATCAATTAAGATTGTTCGATCGATCAATTTAGATTGATAAGGTCCATCAATTTAGATTGAATTTACCAAATACCTTCATATAGGTATTAGCAGGGTACCTAAATATGAGAATAGCTAAAAATCAGGATACCTATATACCTAAAGGTTTCAAAAACTTGATATAGGTATCAGCTGGATACCTGAATATGAGAATACCTAAAAAGCAGGATATCTCAGCTGGATACCTAAACTGCGTGCAATTCTACATGTTGATTCAACATTGTTGAGTTTTTAACTAAGTAATTAATTGCAAAAAAAATTTCCTATTTGTCTTATTTGATTGTTAACCAGTTTCACAATGTTCAAATTGAATAACTAAAAAATACTTTCGGTTTTGCAGAACATAAAAACGAACAAACGGAGAAAAGGAAAAGTTTTGAAGATGATCCTGAAATGCTCGAAAAGAGCAAAAAGAAAAAGAAGAAGAAAAGCAAACAGATTTAATTTAAATCAGATGTGCAGTGGATTTTGTAATTGCCAACTTAATTCTTTGTGTAGTATTTGCACTTTTAATCGTTCGCCGTCCTGATTTACTGATCCTGATCTCAAATGGTCTCAGAACAGGACTGGGCATCCTGAAAATATTAAAATGTAAGTTTGTTTGCCATAAATTTGAAGTTCTCCGATTTTATAGTATGGTTCTCTGAATGATGAAGTGTTTTAAATATTAATTATGTCCTTTTTTGAGATATGTGAATGAGTGCTACTTGGTCATGGTTTGTGTATCAGGGATGTAGCGACTAACCACAGGGTACCCAAGTAGACATTCATTTGGCTATAGGAGTCACACGACCGTATTGAAATTTGAACAGACTACAGAAAAAGCATTTTGCTCTAAACCATTTGCCACTGGCAAGAATTGTATTCTGTAGCTACATGTAGTCTATGACTGCCTATGTTTCGGGTACATCCTTCATATACTGGTGGTGCATACTGATAATAACATAAATTTTCACATGTACCTAACCGTGATTAATCATAATGTAACATATATGAAGGACCTGCCGTTTGTTATTGCTGGCCAGAAGCAATGCGGGGTTTGGGAACGTGATTGATTAGAATACCGCTTATTCGGTTTGTGGCCCAATCTGGCCAATGAGTCACACAGTATCGCTAAAGCAGTAAACAAGTGGCAAGATCCGTCGACTTACAGCGTTGACATTTGAATGCACACTTTTAAAAAACAACATAGCTTGGACTTTTCAGTTCTAGTAAAGGTCTTCTTCTATAGCCATAGGATTCGTATTATCTCAAATAACCTGTCTTTGCATACAGAAACTTACAAACACTTTATAATGGAATTTCCTTTTCACACGGGTTACTTTGAATGCTGTCTACAACTAACTCTACCGGCATTGTTCGATGTTTAGAGTCGGCCGTGACGACAAGAAATTACATGGGGCAACCAAAATGAGGCCTTTTAGTTTTAGTTCTCCCACAGGTAACCCAAGCTCATAATACGTATACAATTACTAATAGAACATAAATCTTTTACTTCGATGTATAAACATGAAATAAAATTCAAAAACAAACATTGTGGCACTTGTAACCTTGCTTTTTTTGGGAATATTTGTATATCGGAGGAGTTCTTCCAATTACGGGAAAGTGCGAAAAGGTGAATGAGGAAGAAGAGGTAGGTTGGTCTTTTCTTTATTATGCTCTTCTCTTCTCTCCTCCTCTCTTCCTCAACTACTGTTATGATTCAAAACTAACTCTCCGATGAAAATGACCCAAAAAAGTCCCAGAAGAAAGCAAGTAAGTGCCACAATGTTTGTTTTTAAATTTTATTTCATGTATATACATCGAAGTAAAAGATTTATGTTCTGTTAATAATCGTATACACATTATGAGCTTGGGTTACCTTTGGTTGTCCTTTGGACGACCAAGGAAGATTTTTAGATCATTACAAAAATATTAGATTGATCACTGCTTAATATAAGTATGAATCGAAACTATTTAAAAATCGTTTGTACAATCACAATAACTATTTGCTTCTTTTGATAAAATACCATCAGTTAAGAGGTTTTGTATTTTAGCCATTAGCTGTAATCTTCTTGTTGATTTTATAACTTCTTGGGTGAATGTCATTAAGTTGTATTTTCCGGCATTGTTTCTTTGTTTTAACATGTCATGCCCCAAATGCAAGGTAAGGGTTAAACACATACAAACTATTCCGGGGTGAGGTTTTCAATCGTTATTGTGTTTTTTATAGGGATCATTTTTCTCTATGAGGTATTTTTCCCCCGATGACCAATAATCGAATAAAAGAAACTTGTGCATGCCAATATGTGGAGATATTTCGCTAGAGTTCAAAAACCTCGGCAATATAAACGTAAATTCAGCGGGTACGCAGGGAATATGGTGGCTCAGTTTGTGTGGGACGACCTCACTTTATGAGGGATGACCTCAAACTGACCGCTTGGTTGCCCCATGTACAACCAGGAATTTTTATTAAAATCGACCACTGACCGGTGTTATTTTTTTCTTAGACAAGTGTTCAATGTCAACCTGTCGAGGTCAGCTTCATGGTGGAAATCACGCCGTGTTCGTATTTAACGATTCAAAGCTTCTTTAACAGTTTTTTGATGCTAACTTGTTTAGTTTCTTTTCCTTCTTACGAAGTAAGATGTCAGACTCTCGTTGGTTTCCAAGTTCAGCATCATCGTCAACGGAAGTTGGCACTTTTGTATAGGTCTTTGGTTCTCCCTCCACACACGGCTTTTTTCTAAATGAGAGAATTTTGTTTAAATATCAGTTACTTCTTCGACAACAATTTTACGATTTTTAATACAGAAACTAGCCTAATTATTATGATCCAATTGGGCCACGTAGCCTGCGCTTATCTTTCTTTTCTGTACTCCAGTGGTGCTAAACGGGTGGGCGTCCTTGACTCTCTCTGAACGGAACACTTGTTTACTGGAAATGTTTCTGTCAGTTGGTGTTGAGACTCTTATTTCTCAGCTCGTAGAATTGAAAACTGAGTCAACCTCATTACATAAATGTCTAAATAAGGATCATCAAAGAAGAAAGATTCCTGATACACTGATACGTCATACATTTTCATTTCCGTATGATGTTAATCCCCTTGCAGTAAAGCTCGCTTTGCAATTGGTTCAAAAACAATTAAAATATAAGACCATTGTTTTTGAACCAATTGCAAAGCGTGCTTTACTGCAACTGGGTTTACATATATGGAAGTGAAACTGTATGACGTATCAGTGTCTTAGGAATGTTTCAGCATCAAAGCATATCTAGAAACACTTATTTTTCGTAAAATAATCTCAAATAACAAATAAATATATTACTCGGTGTTGCCAAGCAACATCGAGTATACTGAAGGTAAATTTTGAAGTTGCTAGGCAACACTGAATGATCTTGACTTTAAAATCTCATTTATAAGTTAGAACAAAATCTAAATTTTCAGTCAAGAAAATATACCCTAAAATATGAATTAAAAGTTATGACAAAATATCGTCTGGAAGGATTGCAAAACCCTTTTTTGCACCCCAACCTTCCCTCGTGTGAAATTTAAATATGAGCCTACTCAATTCTTACTTTTTTTATTCGGATAAAGACTAGAAATTCATTTCTTTAAAATTGTACTGCGTTTCTAGTGAGTTCAGCAATACAAATTTTAAAGCTTTTAAGGGAGAGCATGCCAGGCGATTGTAAAAAATCGCTATTACTCGTGCGTTCGCTCCAGCCCTCATACTTCCTCAGCCGCTCCACATATCACCTTTTTAGGTTCAGCTGATATCAGCGGTAGCCTCTTTTGTCCTGGTGCTGTGTGAGAGCATGAGGTTGCGTAATTAATTACCCAGGTAGACATGCTTTGGGCTATAAAAGTCACACAGGGTACCCAAATGGCTTTGAAAATTCAAACAGACTACAGAAAAGTAAACTACAAATAATCCAAAACTACTAATTTTCAAAACATTTTTTTTCTCACCTTCTAACACAGTAACATAAAAGAACAGCAGACACAACAAGAAGTAAAACTCCACCGTACTGTAAAGTCCTTAAAGAGAATGACAATGATGGTTGGTCTTGTGGTTGTGCAGATGGTTGGTCTTGTGGTTGTGCAGATGGTTGGTCTTGTGGTTGTGCAGATGGTTGGCCTTGCCGTTTTATTGATTTTTGGTTTTGTGGTGGCGATGACGGTTTTTTCTTGCAGCCTTTCAGCTCAAAATCTGCCATTTTGTCATTTAGTTGTTTTTGTGTCATGCCATTCACATGGGCGTAAACTGTCTTTTCAGAAACAATTATAGTTACTTGGTCATCATTTCTGAAATGAAAACAAAAAGGTTTTCGACCAAAATATGACTCTCTTGAAATTTAGAGCACAAAGTTAACGACAGCCAAACAATAACAGGAACGAAAAAGTCAAGAAAATGGAAGAAACGAAAAATGGAAATGAACAAAAGACAAAACATGAAAAAAATTGAGGAACGACAACAATAGATACAATAACATAAAGGAGACAATATCAGAACAAGAAGCAAAAGCAAGAGAGAAACAAAACCAATAACTATGGGCTAGATCAAAGGACAAGAACTAGGGGATAGAGCAAAGAACAAGAAACAAGAACTAGGGGATAGAGCAAGGAACAAAAACAAGGGGCAAGAACAAGGAACAAGAACAAGGAACAAGAACTCGGGGATAGAGCAAGGAACAAGAACTAGGGGATAGAGCAAGGAACAAGAACTAGGGCTTATAGCAATTAACAAGAACAAGGGTCTAGATCAAGGAACAAGAACAAGGGCTTATAGCAAGGAACAAGAACTAAAGGCAAGAACAAGGAACGAGAACTAGGGGATAGAGCAAGGAACAAGGACTAGGGGCAAGAACAAGAACTAGGGTCAAGAACAAGAAACAAGAACTAGGGGATAGAGCAAGGAACAAGAATTAGGGGCAAGAAGAAGGAACAAGAACTCGGGGATAGAGCAAGGAACAAGAATTAGGGGCAAGAAGAAGGAATAAGAACTAGGGGACAGAGCAAGGAACAAGAACTAGGGGCTAGAGTAAAGAACATGATAGAATCCTGAAATATGATCATAGTGATAAAATGACGTCATGCCTGAGAAGGTTGGGCCCGAAACAATTTGTTAGCATCCCCTCAAGCCCCCCCTCAGCAACATTTATGTGTGCGGGCATGAACAGAGCTGTTTTCCGTACTTGCTTTTTTTTGTGAGCAGAAAACCATGGAATGTTTTCTTATGAAGCTTAGCAAATGATAAGGATTGTAATCACAATTACTGTAATTCAAGAGGTCTTTTCTCGTTCTAATTTTGGCAATAGGTTCGCGCTGGAGTTTGTCTCAATGCATTCCAACGTGCAATTATTATATTCAATATTATACATTGCTTTCAACGTCTCTGTTGCAGTCACGTTGCTTCAATTCCTAAATAATAATACTTAAGTATTCTTTAAGTATTGTTTCTTGACAAGGGAGGATGAACAATTACAACGATGGGTAGATCACTTTAGTGAACTACTCAATAGGCCATCCATAGAAACCCGTCTATACCCGAGGTATCATCGGAACTGGAAGTGGACTTTGAAAGACCATCTAAAGAGGAAATCGTTAAGGCTATTAAGAAACTGAAGTTAGTGAAAGCAGCAGGACCCGACAACATATCACCAGAGGTACTAAAAGTAGATCCTCACACAGCGGTAGGCATGCTGTATGAACTCTGGAAAGATTTGGCAAGAAGAGGAATTGCCAACTGAGTGGAATGAAAGCCATATCATCAAACTGCCCAAGATAGGAGATACAAAAGAATGTTAAAACTACAGAGGAACCTCTTTGCTGACAGTGATTGGAAAGATCTTAAATAGAATTATGCTGATGTGTCTACAGACAGCCGTTAATACTATGTTAAGAGATCAACTAGCAGGTCTCCGAGAAGATCAGTCCTGCATTGACCAAATAGCTACCCTTCTAATAATTATTGAACAGTCCATCGAATGGAATACCTCTGTGTATGTCAACTTTGTAGATTTTGAAAAAGATTTCGATGGCCTTGCTCGAAACGCACTCTGAAGCCTTATGATGCATTACGGCATCCATGAAAATTCATCAAGATAATCAAGAGTTCTTATAATGCGATGAGGCGTAGAGTAGTTCATGCTGGGAAATTGTCAGATAGATTTGTGGTAATGACAGGCGTAAAACAAGGCTGCTTGATGCCACCATTCTTATTTCTGCTGGCGATCGATTGGACGATGAATGAAACAACAGTTAACCAACACATGGCCAGAAACCTGGTGCACGCATGCGCAGGGCAAACAAGAGCAAAGAAGTTTGATCCTTGTTTTTATTACTCGGGCTACCTGTGGTAGGCCGAGTCTAGGTTTGGCTTTCCAATCTATCTCAATCTATCGTCATTGTCGAAAACGTGTAAGCCCGCGTTGTAATCAGCCAACGATTTTTCCAATGGTTAAATCAATATGGCTGAAAAAAAGGTGGGAGCGGGTCATCATTGTGGTGTATGCAAAAAAGGGTGGATCAAAAAAAAAATTATGCCATTGATTGAGGGTGGGTAATGAATAATAACGCTTTTATTTGTCTATTGAAACTGCTACAACAGTTACACCCGGCTATAATAATTCCAGCTTGGTTGCCGTTTCACAAAATCATGTAACCAACAAACACTTTCATGTAAATATTTTAAGATGATGCCAAAAGAAAACAAAAAATATATGCAATACTATTCAACTCAAGATTAAAGAAGCCATCCACATTAAATTTGAAAACCCTTTTCGCTCAAGTTTAACATGTAAATTTAAACCTATCTATATAATTCCATTATAATTAGTATTTGCCTCCATCCCTGCTGTCATTGTAATTTTCATTACATTTCAGTTCTTATATTAAGCGATTTTCAAGTAAGATAATACTATTGTCAGTATAATTTATTCGGTTTTTTTAGTACTTATATTGAGAAATCTTAATTGCATATGTTACTCTGAAGATGACACTAGAAGTGTTGAAACATGTTTGTAATCAGTCACAAAATTATAACAGACGCGGCGAGGCACAGTGCAACGCAATACGGTTGATACTTACTCTCCCGGTTACGAAGGCCGTTGGTAGCCAGGACGTGGCGTGAACAGCGATTGAGAAATCCAGTTCGCATTCTTTTGACAAGGTAACAAGCTCTCCCGTTCTCCTACTTTAGATTGTTGGAGCCCAGATGAACGTTCCCGGTTAGATTATTTATTGATCTAGGGAAAGACGTGATTTTTTTTGGCGACCCTGCCATGACGAGAGAATTTATCGAACTTCTTCTGTTACATATCATCATATCATGATATTTTTCTCTTACTTCTTTCTATATATATCTACACACCGAACGCATTCCTAGTACATTTATCAACATATACCATATGTGCGTACCAAAAATTACGGTGTTCAACTAACCAACAGAGAAAAATACTGCCCTGGGAACCCCTACAGTTACCATCTATATAACATTGTCCGGCTGCGTTGCCAGCGTGGTTGGTCCTTGTGGTGTAACACGTCGGACTAGTAAACCGAAGATGTGGGGTTCGAATCCCGCCGAGGGCTTATATATGATATTTTTCTCTTATTTCTTTCTTTTTATATCTACACACCGAACGCATTCCTAGTAACTTTAAGCTTGGGTTGCCTGTGATTACAACTGTTTCCTTGCAACTTGCAATATCTGCGTCGATCGTAAAAGTTTCTTTAATTGTTTATGCAACAGGTTAAAAGAAAGAAACTTATTTAAAATGTAAAATACATGTGGCCATTTTCATGTTTTCAAAACCATCATTTCTAGGACAAAAAGTCTTAAAATGGCGAGTACTGACAGGAAATCTCGCATGTTTGGTTCAAGTTTTCTCCGTAACTTGACAAGAGTCGAAATTTACGTCGATGCCATTTTACATTGTTGAAATGCAGCTGTTTGCAAAACCCAGAAGGATTGGTTATCGAGAAGATACGTCATTTTTCAAACAAAAAATGCACAACACAAGACGTACCTCATATATTAAGGAAAACCATGATATGATTGCACGTTGGAATATTTTTCCTTTGAAAATTGATTTATTTGCCTTCGATTTCAAATTAACCGACGTCATTTTACTTCTCAACTACCCAGAATTCATGTCAGCTATCAACAGATGTTGGCCTAATATTGGTGCCTTTATATGACCAATCTAATTGAAATAGGCTTGTCCTACGTACGGCGGTTGCTAGGTAATGACTAATGATGAAGCAACATCAGGGTGCAACATGTTCGCGCGAACTCTTCAATTTATGTTAGTCAAATCATTAGAAATTCTGTGATTAAAACTCCAAATTTTCCGATTTCAAGATTTTTGAAATAATAGTCGCCTCTGATGTCAATTGCTAGAGTTATGTCAAAAAGATTGCAGGCTGCTACTGTTCGGATGTTACTAAGCAAGTCGTGCAAGTCGTAGAAGTCGTACCACAAAACTAAAACTGACAGCAAGCTGAGCTAGTGCGAGCAAGTGGAAATTTCCTTAATTAGGTTTGAAGTTCTAACCTTTCTCGTTCTGTCATGGAAAGGCGAACATGAGAAAAATAAAGTACACTACATAAAACTTGTTAATCGGGCCCGGTAAGACTTATTTTCTACTTTAAAACCCGAAAGACTGAAGAAATCATTTGAAGGAAGTGCCAAAGCCAAGCTGTCCGGCCGGCTCAGCGGAAAAGTGAAATTCAAGCAACAATTTTAAAAAAAGATGACGAATTAATTGTTATTTTACAGCAATCGCGACGGCAGTCGAATGATATATATAAATATAGTTTTATACTGGAGGAACTGAAGACATTAAAGTCAGAATCAGCAAAACAAGAGTGGCTTTTAACTTGCTGAAGAGAATATGGAATTCGCGTGTCATCTCCAGCAGAACAAAGCTTCAAATCTTCAATTCAAATGTGAAAAGCGGCCAGTTGTATTGTTCAAAAACACGGAGAAACACAAGTCATCTAACAAAAAATTGCAATCTTTTGTCAACAATATTTGAGAAGAATTTTGAAGATATCTTGGACGGATAGAATAGCAAAAGAAGATCTTTGGAAGCAAGCAAGTCAGGAAGTCATTCAAATACAAATCAGGCGTTGCAAATGGAGATGGATTGGTTACATTTTAAGGAAACGTCCAGACAATAATACAAGGCAAGCTCTAAAATAGAATCCCCAAGGTAAGCGATAAAGAGGACGACCCAAGAACAGCTGGAGGCGTAATGCTGAAGCAGAGACGAAGAACTGGGGCCACACATGAAACACTTTAGGGAAAAAAGCACAAGACAGGAAGAGATGGAGGAAGGAAATAGTTGGTGGCCTGTGTTCCAGGTGGAGCTAAGGGCCTGACGCCTAACTAACTGCCTACTAATTATTTATGAAAACATTAATACTTACAACTTTCCTTTAGTATGATTTAAAAAGGCGGTCTTGAAGTTCTTGTCATCAACACTCTAAAACAGTATGTTTCAGTTATTTATAACAAGACGCTGTGGAAGCATTCACTGGGTTAAATAAAAAACCTTGGGTGTCAAAATGGCACCTCATGGAACTGTGGGATATACATTTTGACTGGACGAATGGAATAACAAACCTATTTTATGGCATGGCTTACCACAGGCAGCCCAGTAAACAATCATGGTTGAATGTTTTGTAGGTATGCATGCGTGATCAAATCTCATGGCATAATTTGTGCTGTCCGGTGGCTCATGCAGGCAATATCCTAGTTGACGCTGATTTAGATGACTGCAGATTCCTTTTGCACAGTGTTAGCCTCGTTTTGTTGTTTTAAATATAAAAAATATTAGTATGAGAGAGCGAGAGGTCACACCTTCAACAATACACGTACGCAGGTGTGAGAAGTGTAAGACCACATTGGCATTTAGAAATATTTGACTTCATATTGAGGCTAACAGTAACACTGTGTAAAAGGAATCTGCAGTCATTCAAATCAGCGTCAATTAGGAATACGAAACTGATCTATTCACAAATAAAATTATTACATAGATATGAGTGTTTTATTGAAAAATACGCCACTCGTTGATTCATATAAAACTACATCCGGGATACGAGTGACATATTTTCCATATCGTTACAAGTTCGCTGCGCTCACTCGTAAAATAAACTTCATATGTTCGCGCCACCGTGTAATATCCTCTTTTTATTATCCAACTGCACGAATAACCGTACAAAAAACACCATGAGAGGGTCTGGGGCGAGTACAAATATACAGCCGTATTGAACATTTGGAGCGATATTCGTACTCCAGAAAGCTTGTTTTGCCGCGCGCGTGACAGTATTTAGAATAAAAGATTGGATAATAAATCACTTATGAGATAGTTTAGTATGTAGTTTGGCTGATAGTTTTACTCGTCCTGTGTATTCTAGTTATTTATATTTTTTGTTCATTTTATCGCCAGCACAAGGGTATATGTAAACAAACTACTCACTTCCAGTAACAAACCCTTTAAAAATTATTTTTCCAAAGATTACAAGTACAAAAGTATTGCTTTTTCTCCTATCAAAAAAGCATGGAATTCCTTAATGTTAAAAAACTCTTAGACCTTGACAAAAAACGGTCTGAAAGGATGACTTTGTCATTACGATTTGACACACGTCCGACAGCAAATAGCTGAGGGTTAAACTCATTGGCCTGGGGTTATGGGAGGATAAAGGTCGATCTCGCATATATTACAAATGGAAGGGTTTCAAGCGCCACGACTAAAAGTAGCAGTGCTCCAAACTTAATTATAGTGTAAGTTGCCTTTTGGCCGCTATACTTTTTAAGAAAGTCGCCAAGGGTATCAATTCGGTCGTCATATTTTTTAGAAAGAACTGTTTTCGTTTCTTGTTTTTTATCATAAGTCTGGAATTCATTCAAAAACAACCTAATGGCAAAAAGAGAGGTCGGAAAATTGGCGACCGTTCTGACAGATTTGGTTCCCCAAAATTTAACCTACTCGCCATGGCGACCGATCTAACAGATTTGGTGCCCCAAAATTTAACCTACTCGCCATGGCGACCGTTCTGACAGATTTGGTGCCCCAAAATTTAACTTACTCGCCATGGCGACCGATCTGACAGATTTGGTGCCCCAAAATTTAACCTACTCGACATGGCGACCGTTCTGACAGATTTGGTGCCCCAAAATTTAACTTACTCGCCATGGCGACCGTTCTGACAGATTTGGTGCCCCAAAATTTAACCTACTCGCCATGGCGACCGTTCTGACAGATTTGGTCGCCCAATATTTAATCTACTTGCCATGGCGATCGATCTGACAGATTTGAATCTACTCGCAATGGAGACCTAAACGATCGCAGTTTGGATCTGTGATTTGCAACTGGAGCCAGCCATGGGAGTGAAACAAGGAAAGTAAAACGTTTTCAAAAGAGAAAACGTACTTCTCAAGAAACCAAACTTATCGTTGGACTATACTAATTGTGTTCCACAATGAAAGAAACAAAAAGTTTTATGTTAACTTATACCTTGCAGTTAAACTCCAGTGTGGCGCTGTTCATTTTATCTGAAAAGCAAAACTGAAAGGTAATGTGTTTGGTTTTTAATAGCAACTGTTCTCAGCTCGATTATATGATTTGTACCGCGGGTATGTGCAAAAGGCGTATCATACCATAATTTTTCTTGGCTTTTCTAACAACTATATTACGCTCAATTAAAACTGAAATGCAGGAGCAAGAGATTTCGAAAGAAGAATTTCGCGTTCCGGTTCACTTGGTTACTTCAATAATTACATAGCTTAGTTGTTACATAAGTAACAAGTTGAAGGTGTTAAGCTAAAATCAAAGATATCCTGTAGTAAGCTCGTGGAGTAAGTAAGATGCTGTGTTAGGGAGCTGTTGTATGTTAACTGTTGTTCATTGATTAATATACTGTACCTGTTATTAACCACATGTGCTGGTTTGCCGAAGTCATGTACCAAACACCCAAATATTGAACGTCTGTCTTTGGTAGCCGAATAAGAGCATTCTTAACGACCATTTAACGAGTGCACGAATGCCCCTGCCGAGCTCGAGACGATCGAAAATCGATTACAAATTTTCTATTGTTTACGTCTGACATCGTGATTCCCCAACCATCCCGATAACTCTTCACGAGCTAAGAAGCTAAATCCTTTCGAGGCAGGTGGCCCACGGGGCCTGCTCTCATCTCCGGTTTCCGTAGAGTTAAGCGAATGAGAGTCTTTGACTCCCCCTGGACGGGACACAAGTCCATCGCAGGTTAGCTCCCAGCAGACACTGGTACTCATTTACCTACCCTGGAAAGATGGAAAGCTGAGAACGTTGGCGTAGGTGGAAAAGGCAAATTTTTAAGTTTTAGTATGCACATGGAGAACATTCTTTTCTGTATTATATTCTTTGTTAGTATGCATCCTTTGTTCATTGCATATAAGTCGTTTGCGCGCGATATGTCAAAGTTTCGATATATCTGTTAACATCGTCCTTAACATGGCCGTTGAGAGACCAAACAACATACTGTTTTTGCGAGTTTTAGTTCAATGAGTGTTTTGTTATATACCAACTATCAAAGAAGAACAAAAAGCAGCTTTTAAAGAATTTTTGTTATCCAAACTTGTGTTTTCTGAACAAACACAAATCACACCAAATTATAAACTTCCGGATCTGTTACGTTACCGTTCAATCACATAATGTTGTCCGCTGACCGCTTGGTTGCCGGAAAACAGCAAAACTTGATAACGTGCACATGATCTCCTCTTGTCTAAGGTTACCGCTCAATCACATAATGTTGTCCGCTGACCGCTTGGTTGCCGGAAAACAGCAAAACTTGTTAACGTGCACATGATCTCCTCTTGTCTAATAAGGTTACCGCTCAATCACATAATGTTGTCCACTGACCGCTTGGTTGCCGGAAAACAGCAAATCTTGTTAACGTGCACATGATCTCCTCTTGTCTAATAAGGTTACCGCTCAATCACATAATGTTGTCCGCTGACCGCTTGGTTGCCGGAAAACAGCAAATCTTGTTAACGTGCACATGATCTCCTCTTGTCTAATAAGGTTACCGC
>JAOTRI020108314.1:0-13304 GCA_028564885.2 Zoanthus sanctaehelenae | reverse complement strand
ATTATCACATTGTTGACACTGTACCAGTCTACTACTGGCCAGACAACACCGGCGCCTATGTTATGGCTAACACCATCCGAAACAGCTTCAAGAAAGCTATCTCACCTGAAGCGTACAAGAAAGAAGTGTACGAGGACCCTAACTTCAACAAATTGAATGCAGATATATTTTCAATTGCCAAGAACCCGGGCCTTCTCAAGCTTTGCATCAAGAATACATTTTACACCATGCGAGATGTGGGTATTCCTATCACTAAAAAAATTCGCTTGGGACCATTCCGCTGGTCTGACGAACAAGCCGTGGCTCATACTACCTTAGAACATGGCCACTTGACTCGAGAAATATTCGATAAAATGCCAACTGAAAAACCTATTTTGATTAAGTCAAATCAATACCATCGTGCACTTCGAACCCACGTAGGAGAAGGAAAAGGTAACGAGATCTCCAGTGCTTATGAAGGGTTAAAGAGATACTCCAGGGAACATCTGGAAATGAGAAAGATGACTAAGAGTGAGCTGGAAGAGCGTGGATACGACACCAACCTTGTGACAGAAGGTGGTGAGTTTCCATACGACGGGTATTTTCCCCCTTACATGGATCAAGAACTGGAGAAGAAAGTAACGCAATCAGGGGGGACAGTCAATGGTAACATGTTGCTGAAGAAGATACTTGTAGCACCAACTGGTTCCAATGGAGATTGTGAGGTGACGCGCATCGTATGGGAAAACAGCAAAGACGGAAAAGAAACGGAGACTCCAGTAAATGAACTTTTCCTTTCACTGGGACCTTCAGCGAAACAGGTGCTTTTGAAGCAACCTGAATACGCAATGAAGTCACACTTGTCAGATTATTTGTCTTCAAAGTTGTCTCCTTTAACAAACACCGCCCAAGAACAGCCCAATGTTTATCCGCCAACGTTGAAAGCGCTCGTCAGACACGCAGTCAATAATGTATCTAGCTACGTGGGGAAAAACAACTTAATCAACGACATCATGTGGGCATCTGCACTTACAGCAGTTCTCATGGTTAAAGTTGATCCTACAAAGGTACACTATCTTGATTAGCTTTTTCTTGTAAGAACAAACATTTTACAAGCTAAAATAGTTTTTAAACGCAGTAACACTTCCAGTTACAGAGAATAGATGGACAAGATCAGTATTCTTTGCTGTATTTGCGTGCTTTTACCAAAAAACCATGGAAACGAAACAAGAAAGATAGAATTGTCTTCCCTAGCTCTCGAGAGAAGACTCTCGTTCTTTAGAGGTTTTTAAAATTGTTTCTCGAGCGAGAGCGATGGAAGTTGGGAATTTAGGTATAATTCAGTAATACAGATATCGGCTTTTACTTGAAAATGTATAAATAATAGAATAACACGCGGAATTGAACTTGTTAGCAACAGACAAATGATAAAAGTTATTTATTAACTCTTGGTAATGCTAGCAATAAAAAAAATACAAATTGAAAAGTTAAGGGAAAAGACTCATAAACATAACAAATGTTTTCGATGCTTTTTTGTAGGTCCCTGAGTTCAAAATCATGAAGTTCCGTGACCATCTCAATGGCCATAACAAGCACGTTGTTCGACTAGCAGAGAAGGAACTTACAACAAGCACGGGCAAGAAATATTTGCTGTTCGCTCTTCAGTTGACAGGCGGAGGCAACTTCCCCAGCCGCCATTGTCATCCAGAAGCTTGCATCAACTCCATGTGGGCCAACACCGTTCCCGTACTAGGAATGGAGGTGAGAATTGATTTCTGTAAACATTCTTTTTTCTGTTTTTGTTGTTGATACAAAAACATTCCAATTTTACTTCTTAAGGCACGATCACATTTTCTGACTAATTACCAAGTTCTCCCAAGTAGTTTGGCTAGTGACAGTTTCTCCGTGTATTTTTTTTGTAATCCAAACAATATATGTATCCCACAGTTCCTTTCGGTGCCAGCTCAACTGTCAAGTTTCCTCTCATGCAGGATTGTGTTGTGAGGAGACGAGAGGGACTTGGAAGCAAATGTAGCCCAGTGAACTCTTTTATACTAACTTGTTTTATAGAAAATACTTTGGAGAATTTTGCTATTTACGTCCGCCTTAATACAACATACCTCAACAATTTTTATTTATTATTTATTTGAATGTTTTTGTACGAAGTACCAATAATATGTAAGAAAAGCCTTGAAGGCTTTTAAAGGTTAGGTATTTATGGTATTTTGTCTTATCTTTTGTAGGAAGAAGGAGTTGAATATGACGTCATTTCTGCACGTAGTTGTGCCAGAGGGGTGACAGCCCAGAACGTGTTCCGAATGACAGCACCATTTAAAAACATGGTAAAGATCTACGGTATTGGGGGTCTGGGCATGACTACTATGGCGCCAAACGCGGTCCTTATGAAAGCTGTGATGGACGCGAGACAACAGCTCGGAGACGGCAAAATAACAGAAGCAGAATTCAACCGCAAGCTCAAAACAAGTGATTTTGGAATGATCCGTAGCTATGGCACAAATCCATTTTCACGCAACTACGCTCAGTTTATCGATAACGCCGCTGATCCCAAACGCGTTTGCAGAAAGATGGGTGTTGAAAGCAATGTTCCCGCTCTACAGCAAGTTGGAGGACGGACGATGGGACGCGTTGCCTCGCTGACGACGCAACTTTACAGAAACTTTGGATTCGCTTTGCGAAGGAAATTCATTTAGAGCAAAGGACTCAAAAAGTGCTATTTTATTTTCTGATGAAGATTATGACTAAAAAAACTAAAAAGACTTCTAGGGATAGATATTGCTTGCTCAAAATCATATTAATGAGTACAAATAGCATTGAATTTTTATTCAGCATAATTTATTGAAAACGGTGTAAATTTCTATTAGTTTGGCCATTAAGGTTTCTGGGTTTTGAATTTAATTCAATTTTTTCTCGTTATATTTGAGCTATCATATTTAAGTATATACAAAAAAAAAACAAATTGGAAGGGGATTTATTAATTAGCTTTTATGTTTAGTTAAAACAACATGATGCAGGCCGTCATGGATGCAGTTTCTATTCAGTCACAGCAAAAAATTTCTGGCCAAAACTTAACAAATTCAAGAAACGTCCATATTTGATTGACTAAGATTAAGAAGCATACAAAAAAATGCGATGCGCGAGTAATTTTGCTTCAACGAACAAAACAAAATTGTATATAAGTGCCAAGTTTGCGGTCTTCGCTTACTTTCTATGATTATATATTATTGATTGAATACAAATATAATATATTCATATTTTTATATAGAAATTATTGAAATAATAAATAACTTTGTACAATAAATATACCTGAGAATACACTTATATGGTTGTTTTTGTGTCTTAAAAGTGAAATTAAGTTTTGCTGCAGTCTTGGAAAAGCAGAACTAAGTTATTACACGCAAACAGGAAGAGTACACTATAATATTTGCATTCGAATTTTGATTTTTTTTAAAAAAAAATAACATGGAGAGTAGACTGATAGGTGGATGCTAAAGAACCTTTCTAAATTGGTATATAACGCGGTTGAAAATCTTCAAACGGTTGTGTAAAGTATTTTGGAGCTGCAATACATCTTCTTAGAAACCGGCGCATGTTTAGAGTCAACGGTGCCATTGCCTTTTTCACTCGAAGTTGATATGCAAGTGAAGCAGATTATAAATAACGTCCGCGAGAAATGCGATTTTGCCTTACTATACTGTCCATGCTGAGTTCGGAGATTGACTACATCCAGCCTTTCTGAGGTCAAAAGTTCAAATATTTTGGGCAACGGAGGGATTGGATGGGGAGGGGGGGGGGAGAAGAATACTTACTAGACTTTTTGGTGCAGCTGAACTTTCAAAAAACTTGTTTTGAACTAGAAATGTCTTGATTTTTATACCTTGTTCCTTTCCAGTCAGTTTCTATCAAAAAGCAACTAAAGCTGGCTCTTTGCGTGTGTAAAGGAAATAGATAATAAATATCTGAACAGACATAACTATAATGCTACAGAAAAAAAAGGCAAAACAGTTACTTTTCATCAGCAGGATGCCCAAATTGTGTGCAATTCTACAATTGGTTTCGGCTCTATTAAATCCTGTACCAATTGAAGAACAATTTAGGAGGAACCACCCACTAAGTGAGCACAATAACTGAACAACGTTAGTAAAGTAAAGAAAGTCAAAGCCAAACAAACAAAAATTTTGAACTAGAAATGTCTTGATTTTTATATCTTGTACATCAAAAAGCAACTATGATGCAATGAATATAGTCTTGCTGACTGCGGCGTGTTCCATAGAAAATAGAAATAGAAAAATTACAACGTGAGAAAAGTTTGGGCCGTGATTTGCACAATATTTCGGTGGCTCATAGGTGCCATGCATGACAACTTTTCTTTGCAGTGACTTATCTTCTCAATATTTCCCATCAAATTTTATTATCATTTGCAACAAGTTTATTTTCTCATGATAATTTTTTTTTGCCATGCGACCTCATGCAGCCCAAGCTATATGTACCACAAATAGAACATAAAGGCTTTTGTACGGATCTTTAATTTTAAAGCATTCATGGAGTCAATTAAAATTATAACCATTATTAATAAACAACTTACTTTATGCCAAACGTGTTTTGTTTCCTTCTGGTGGGGTTGTTATTCTGATTAAACTTGGTTTACGCAATTTTTTTGAATCCTGGTTTTCCCTTCATAAAGAGGGAGGAACTAGGAAGGCCAAACACGCGACAGCTTGCAAAACGAAGTTTAAAATCTTTGGCTAAAATGTACCCACGGACACGAACCCACCTTAGAATTCAAGAGCAAATGTTGATCTTTCCTTTCAATTGCCCAGCAACACAATTGCAGCCATACGAGCGACGCCAGGCGCCTCTTCGTGTCTCCATCGAAATGATAAAACGATGGAAGAGATCCGCGCCCAATTTAAACACGACATATTAACTAACCATTGAATTCGGCTTGGTTACCTTTATCAAATTTTGCTCGTGGAAAGCTGCGTGGTGCCAGCAAGCTAAGCAAGATGCCATTGCAAGTGACTTACCATCTTTTTTAAAAAAAAATTCAACTCACATTTTCCTTTAAATACACACTTTCCCGGTAGCGCTGCCATGCATCTTCTGAGTTCTCGCGGGGGACGGGGAGAAGAGGGAGGGGGGCTAAGACTTTGTAACCATGCGGTCACATCAAGTTGTATTCTTTGCCGCAAAGTTTACATTGTACGATGTAAATAATATTGAAAGAAGAGCAAGAAATATTGGATTTGATGGAAAAAGTTTTACCAGTAGTATGAAAAGTCTACCTGCTACGACCGTTTATGATGAAAGGACACTGTGTAGTACAATTTGTAATAGTACATCTAAAGGAGCCTGTAATGTTTTGTGGCTGCAATTAAGCCATGCTTATCTTTTACCGTAAAAATCCGCAACTAAAAACCTAAATATTAAGAACTTGTTAGCCGTAAAATTTGTCATTTATTCCCCCTATAAACAAGCAAGAATGACCTATTTAGCCAAAGAAGTTTAAAGCAGGTTCTCAGGCTTCTAAAATCATGCAACATTACATAATCATATTTGAAGAAAAAATGCAGATCGCCATTGCTGTAAAAATGATTCTTACAGAAAAATGAGTGCAAGATACGTAGAATTACACTGAAAGCATTCTAAGTAGTGTGTAGATCAGCACATCATGATGAGGCTAAAATAAAAAGTATAGACTACGACGACCAACTTGTTTGCAGCTGTGTTTCTAGATATTTTTTTTGGGGGGATTAAGAAGCTATTCAAAGGACCTATAAATAGCCTAAAATTCTGTTAAATACCCTTTATTTTAGAACCTGTTTAGGCTAACAACAAAAAATGTAAGTTCTTAGATACGGATTTTTACTTCACCTGTACAGGATTTGCGTAATTATTAAAGTTAATTCCATCACGTTGAAGTCATTTCTTTGCTATATAGGTTAGATTTTTTCCTGTTAGTCACTAGTCTTTGTGTGGATCGCTACCAAGTTAAGCAAAGCTTAGTCAGTCGGCCACAATCAATTCACTTTAATTGTCAACTAAGACTAAAGACAAACGGTTTAAGTCAAGGTTGAATCCGCATGGCCAAAGTACGAGTAAGTAGAAATTTGCTTATTTATTAGGTTTTTTTTAAATATGAGTACTGAACTCAGAAAAATCACTAAAATTCAATTGTAGTTATCATGCTTGCCAATCTGATCTAGTTTTATTCATTCAATAGTGCTATATAAGTAAAAGTTCTGCTATATAGTCACATATTTAGTTTTGTTAATATAAAGTTTTGTCTTTCTTCGTCTATTTAGTTGTAATCTGGTTTTTATTAGGCATGTCGAAACTTTTGAATCGATTCTGTTTACGAGTCATTACGGTACTTTATAAGCATTATTCCAGTATCATTATACTTTATAGGCTTGTAGTTATTGCATGTTATACTATTATATATATATTCCTTTACAATATCAGTTTTATCAGTGTATTTTTTGGTTAATGAAATTGTATTTGTAGCTCTATCTAGCTTATAGTACTTTTCAAGTTTTATTGAAATTGTTATTTCAGTTCGAACCGATTTCAGTCATCAATTTATGTCGATGCGAGTACACTCTTTTTATATAAAAACCTTTTTTGTAAGAACGTGAGGCTGAAAATTGCCAAAAATTTTTAAAGAACATGTTATAAACATGCTGAGCCTGAGAACAGGTGAAGAACATTTATTAATGATGAAATAATTCATACAGTGTTATTTAATTTGACTAAACTCTAAAGTTTTCAGATATCAATTCTACATCACAGTTTTTTTCATTTAACCCAAGTCACAGATCTCAGGTAAAGTTCTTGAGACAAACTGGCAAGAATGTCAGTACAAAGTACATGTACAAATCAATGTATACAGAAAAGTGCAACATACTGAAAGTGTATGTATATTATTTACATTGTCTAGAATTAGTGAAGATATTTTAAGAACATGTTTAACAACATTTGAAGCTGATATATACCGAAAATATTTAAGAACGTTCAGCCTCAGTTGAAAAATTCGACCTTCTTATAAACAAAAGAATCTTCTAGCACCAATATCCAACGCATTCATCGTGACTTAATTTCAGTCAAGGATTTTATTCAAGTTGAATTCCATCAGATTCAGTGCGGGCTAAAAAGTTTATTTTTAAATTTTTTTTTATTTCACATTGTACGCCCAGTAACACTTCTTTCACAGTTTTATATGATCTTAAGAACGGTTTTAATATAGTTTTTATGTCAATAAGACCTTGAAATCAACTTGATGATAATCCCTGAGAATGAGGTCAGCATGACTTCGAAACGTTGGATATTGGCGTTGATTTAGTATTTTTAATAAAGAGAATGTAAAACCATTCGACCACCGGTATATTATAACACTTTGAATCTTAGCTTGATAGTTGGTCTAACTCTCGGCAGTCCGCAAAAGCGTTAACCCTAAGAAAAGTGCCCTCCCTTACGGAATTTTGAGAAAAAGTTGACAATAAACCGAGATATTGTTAAAGTTGCTTAATGTATAATGTACACTTTTGTATACGAACCAGAATGTTTAGTGGTTTAACTTTGTATCAATAAAAAAACATTAACGAGGTCCACCATTTCACCAGTTCACATGCAAACTTTTCTTGCACGTGCACGACCAACTTACCATTTAACTGAGCGGAAATTAAATATTATTAATTCCTTGAACTATTTGAACCGGAACATTTTAAACTCGACCTTTTGGAGCTTGCATTATGTTTTGCGGAACTTTTAAAGTAGTTTAAATAATAACTAATTTAAGTGCATGTAGAATATCATCTTTACACTCAGTAACTAGCAAATTTTGTCGAAGCCCAATATAACAATGTCATTGTACTTGATAAAAAATGCCTTCTCATGACATGAGATATGTTTCGTGTCTAATATTAGCACTAGCATCTTGAATTGTAAAGATGAGAACATGCTTTTCCATTTTTCTACAAAACAACTTTATGAGAACAATGATGCTCAGATTGGCTGAATATTAAAAACAATTTAATAATAAGTTCTGGCCGAGACTAAAAATGAATTGAAAATGTTTCTGATTGAAACTTTATTGAACCTTCGAATTGCTACGAGGTGCCCAAAAATTAAGAGCAATGATCCTTACTAAAATCTACTGGTTCTTCGCACCATAGTAATTTCATATAACACTAAAGTGACAGCGGTTGAATCTGAAACTATACAACTATAATTCTATAGCGAATCAAATGAAATGGAAGCAAATTTAAGTCATGTTTGTACGCCGCGCAATTGCCGAATTTAATAACGACGAATTTATTTTGGAGCTGTCTATCGGTGCTCTAAAATATGACTGACAACTCAACTAGGCCTTTATTGTACTGTAAGATATAGAAACACACATTTAAGAAGTTTTACCTGGATCGGAATGGATTTGGTATAACTATAATTCTGTAGAGAATCACATGAAATGAAAGCAAATTTAGGCCATGTTTGTATGCCGCGCAATTGTCGAATTTAATAACGACGAATTTATTTTGAAGCTGTTTCAGTGTCTGTGCATGTGCTCTAAAAATTAATATGAGCTAGGCCTTTATTGTAATATATTAAGGCATGGAAACACACACCTAAGAAGTTTTATTTAAATACGGACAGGATTTGGAAGCAAAACAAATGCTAAAAGTTAGAAGAAAAACTTTAACAAAAACTGAATCCCAATTGAATGTTCCAGACTAATGAAGTGGGTATTGCTCAATTAAAACAATAACAAAAATAGTTTTTAGCTGAATGAAATGCTCCAAACTGCACGCTATTTTAGACACGTTTATTTCCGTGTTATTGGCGATAAAGTCTGGCAGAGTAACATCAACCTCATAACATGCGGTTGGTTTTATACCTGAGCCAAGTTATAGCGCTCCACAAGGCACAAGTAAATAAATTAAAATTTCCTTCTAAGTTAGCCAACTTGACTGCAACATTGCAAGCGACATCTGTGCATTTGTGTTCTAAAAACTGTTCTTTCTTTTCATTAAACACAATGACACAGAGCTTGTTTATGCTCAATTTTGTCAGTATTTATTAAATTTTTATAAAGATTTTAGTGAAATCTGAAGCGAACGCCTCTGTTTGCTCCAACGACTGTTCTACTAGCATGCAGATTCACTGAAATCAAACAAAAAAAAACAAAAAAAAAAACTTTTCAAAACAATGATGATTGCTATGCAACAAAGTCTGTTGACTACGTCTATAAAGGAAAAACAGTTGAGCAATAAATTGTTTACTTAGAATGTTCACTGCCTTCCTAAACAAACTGGAATATCGATCCTTCGTAGACAAGTATTTACACATTAAGCAAGTATCAATACTACAATAGTATAAAATTTTCGCTAACACCTAAACCGTGAGCATTTCTGCACTCTTGCGAAATCCTATATTTCATCCGTAAAGAGCATAGTGATCTGACAAATTACTTTGTGCTCGGGTGTAGTTGAATTTTATTTCAGATTTCGGCTATAAATTTCCCTTGTGTCAAGACATGGATAACTAAAATGCTAAAAAAACAATAACTGATTTGACAGTCTCTTGGTAGGCGCTTCCATTGGGTCTGCAAAAATTCCTGAATAACAATATTTTTTTTGAAATAATAAAAAACACTTTTTTGTTTTAAGAAGTTTCTATTTTGGCGCTAAAAATCTTGGAAAGTGAGGAGACGAATATCACGCTACTTTGTAACGACCCTCAAACCGGAATTTCTCTGAGATACATGGACAGAAGTTATCGGACGGAAGACATAACATGCATACTTCTTAACTTCCTATATAGCTATAAGTAATTTTTATGATTATGACTTTTGCCGTCTGAAATGTGTAAAAAGAACAACTTTACATTCACGAATCTTTAGAAGTGAACAGTTTAAATACACTTTCATATATGAATTACTACCTTTTCTAACTTTTAAAATAATAGTCAGCTGGAACACCTATCAAAACATCCCATAGATAAGAAAAAATAGTTGTCACGTCAACGGATGAATACTGTCACAAAGTGAAAAAGCCGTCACTTTCTCGTTTAAGATTTGCTAAAACGTGTGTTTACTCGAAATAGAAAGCAACCATCTGCCGTGAAACTTAAAATGTACATCCTGCACCTCACTTATACCGTTTTCAGTGCTGATTGAAATGAATCTTCAAGCAGCAATTAATTTCTTCATCAAGGAATGATTGGAACCCTTATTAACAGGAATATTCAAGGCAAACTATCTAATTTTATGACTCGAATTTATCTCTAGCTAAAATATTGAAAACGAACTGGTATTGACTATATTTTTAAAAACTTCGTGTAGTAGGCGGCTAGCCAAAATTTTAGCAGTTGGATAAAGAGTGTCGGCGTGCTGAATGTTTTATAAATATAATAATGATTGAAGATAATTGAATCTGACTGATCATGCATTGTGCTATGTTTTTTAACGCATTAACTGAATTACCATGTTACCGAACTTATTTCACATTTGATTTACTTGTTATTGTTTGCATTGACTACTTTTAAAAACTTCATAGCATTTCTTCTGTATACCACTTGTCACAAGACATACCTCAACTCAAATATCGTAGTTTTGAAAAAGTTCGATAAACTTTACTTTTTTAAAAAACGAAAGCTAAAATAATTCATTAATGCCTTTTCGTTTTTAAAAACACGTGCACATTTATCTCTGATGCTAATTTCAAAACTACCTCGAGTTTATAGTAGTGATTAGGTTAAACGTGAAGAGAAACCAAAAACTTTACAATTTTGAAATTGTAAAACTCCATGAAAAGTTACTAAACTTCTAAATAAGTGATGAAAGGCATCACCCTAAATTTAGATATGACGGGTCAAAGTTAAGTTCAAGCACAAATTTGATAGATTAAACGCGGAATGTTTCATTTGGCTACGTGAGGCGAAGCCTCATCTGGTTTCTTGGAAATCAGATGATTTGAAGATGCACAAACACACGGCCTTATACGTGTTTATGGAAATTTTTATTCTCTTTCGGAAATTGTGTTTCAAACTTTCTCAGCTGGCGATAAAACAAAAGATCAGAAAGAATAAAAAGCCTTACGTAAACTTTCTTCTTACGTTTTAACGGAGTTTTGGCAATTATACTGTTTTGTTCCTGTTTGAATGCCATCACACTTCTGAAATAAACACCATTCCACGGATAGTGAAGGAATTTATCTTGTAAGAATTAAGACAAACGTAAACTGATTGTTGCTAAGTTCTTCTACAGTTGCAATTATTTGCAATTATTCAAATTTTTCAAATTCAGAGCCCTGAACTAAAAAAACATACTTAATAAATGGTTTATAGATGAAGTTGGTTTCAAGGTAATGAGGTCGTTACAATTCAAACAGCAATTACGTCACAGCTTGTGGGAGTGTTCGGAAATGTTAACATTTGAAAATAATTAACCCAGTTTATGGGTTTATTCCACGTAGCATTTACAGGTTTTTTTTTCAAGATTCAAACTAAGTTAGTTAGCAACTGATTAGTTCAACGAAATCAAAGTAAAATAACCACGTTGTTTACCTCAAGAAAACAATAACTGACATGTGAGACATTGGGAAATGTATCCCGCACTTTCTGAACAAACTTTCAAGAAAGTAATATTGGTCTTAAATTTGAATGAAAAAGACATTTCGTAAAAACTGAAAATGTTTTAAAAAATGATGTTAATTTAATGAGAACGTGATAAATGTTTAGACTATTAAAACAGATTTTTATAAATTAAGAAGTTATTTAATGCAGTACGGTACTTCTGCTTTTTAATCATCGTTGCCAAGGTTAATACTAATCGTTGGCTTAATTTAACTTTCTTCAGGTATTAAAGAAACAAACAAACGTGCCATCTCATTTTCTTCCGCTTTTTTTGAGAAGACTTTATCGTATTTCTTTTCTACCTAAAAAGGTAAAACGTTAGCCAGGTAAAAAGTCGTTGTAAATTATATACGCCTTGAAAACACTACTTTAGTACTTATCAACAATCTAAATTTCTTTTGTTTGGGGTAACCGAACTGTGGGATTTTAAACAATTTATTCATGCTGTTATGGACATTTGCAATGTCATTTTTTTGACGCGAACAAGAGTGAGTATGACGTCAAAACCCTTGCAAATCCCGGAACGAACGAGACCTTGCCTTGGTTACTGTGTCACGATTACAGCTATCATAGAGGTACACTAGGTGTTCACGGAGTTATATAAACAGCAGAATGCCAGGACTTGATCAGATTCGCATTGGGTTGTCAAGAGCAGAAAACAAAGTTTCCAGAGCGGAATTTACTACAAGAACAAGAACAAGTCTTTTCTTGTTTCTCAGGTCAGTATATATACTGGAAAACATTTCTTTGTAAATTTTTTATTCTACACAAGCCTTCTTTTTTTTATATGGATTATATTCCTAAATCAATTTTCTCGCTAAAGTAATATAAAATTGTAATACCTTTAGCTCAAAATCGTTTAATCTAAAGCTATAAGTCAACGACCAATTGCTTACAAAACAATTTTTTTCTCCCCAGCAGACATAATATTCGTCACCAGAAGCTGAAGGAAGTGATACTGATATTCCTTAAAAGAACATAGTTGGTAAGATTTTCAAATAATTGAAAATTTGATAGGCTTTTTTTCTTGTAAACGATAATATCAATACTAAAACTATTTCATGATTTCTGACTTAATAGTTTAAACTGACATTAAAAGAATAATCCTCTTATGCTAAAAATACCTCCAAGACTACTTGTAACAGTAAAAAACGATGCAAATGTTTAGGTAAACTGTTTTCGATAAAATATAGTTAGAAGTTGTAGTTGCAAATGTTCGCAAAATTGTAATCTGTAAATTCGATTGTGTCTTAATTGCTTTGAGCTAAAAATATATTTTCTAAATGACTCAGTTCCAAATTTTGAATAAATTGTTTCAATTCATAGGTAATTCGCACTACTCTAAGTCTAACAAGAAAATGTTTGGTAAAAAATATTGAATACCAATGTTTCTTTTCTCTGGTTGAAATATTTTAACAGCTTAGGAGTTGAGGTCACAATGAACTGAATTTTAATAAAATTTTGACTTTGTAGTTCAAGTAGCTTGTTACTGGTACTAACTGAATGTCAGATGCATTTGCTAAACAAGACTTTAAAAGTTAGATTTTCAGAGTACAGTTGACAGTTAGGGGTCAAAATAGAGAACTTTAAAAGATAAACACATGGTGTCTTTCGTTCATATTAGCATAAAATACAAAGCCATAATGATCGCTTTTAAAATCTTCAAAAACTATAAC
>JAOTRI020108304.1:0-13307 GCA_028564885.2 Zoanthus sanctaehelenae | reverse complement strand
ACCATGGTATTGTATTTACTCAAATTTCCCTTGAGAAAGTTTGCATCATACCACTTAGAAGCAGTGTTCCCATCCTTCCTTAATTCTCTCATAGCTAGTTCAGGATCTTTATGAGAACAGTATATCTGGTGATCGTCTGCATACATAGACAAATTACTTTTCATCTTTTCATAGGAGAGGTCATTTTGATAAATGTTCCATAGCAGCGGGCCTAATGCTGACCCCTGCGGACTCATATTTTATGTTCATAGCTTGTTTTTCAGTTTATGACATTTTTCATCGTCTTGTAAACATGTTTCATTTAAATTTTATATTTTATAACAGTCACTGCTATTTTGATTTTCGAGCAGTGCTTTTGTCGTTTTAGTGAACGAGGTTGAGCAAATTGTTGTGAGTTGTCCGAGTTGTGAGCAGATAGAAACATTTCTAGTATCAAATTTGTGGGACACTGACACATTAATATACTTCGCACTGTCCAAGTCCAAAAATTAATCATTCGTTCACTACATTTTCATTTCATATTTTTTTTAAAATTTCTTTATACTTTTAATGCGGGTTATTTGCTGTATCGTGGGTTGAAGCTGAATAATTTGACCTCGGTTATTCCTTAGGGATGTTTTTTCCAATTATTCATTATTCTTTTTATGTTCTTGTTTTAAATTGGTTATTCATTATTCATAATCGCTTTATCTCGACACTTTAGCCTTAGGGTAAAAAAGAATGCCCTTATTAATTTCAGGTTTAATCATAACACATTTCAGGTAATAACATGACGCAAATGATATTTATTGGATATTACTCTGTACTTTGCATATTGGTAGCACATTATAACTTAAGACTCCGCCCCCAGCCCTGAGGATTTCCCATCTGTTCACTCTGTCTCACTCGTCTCACGTACACAAGTATTAATTATTTTACCTTGAACAAGTTTTTGCTGAGTCATCTATACAAACATAACCTAAATTTTGTTGAAAACAGCACATAATAGTCACAAGACCTTAAAATATCAACATAATAACGCTGTCATGCAAAGTAGGAAGATACTTTACTTGACTTTACCTAAACAAGATGCGAGTCCTTCCAATAATCGACCATAAACGGACGCAATACTTGTGGTCGTGATCACAATTTTGTAGCCAAAATTTTGAAAGAATTTACAACTGCCTAAAACTGATACCAGTTTTTAAAGCGTTCTCCGGAAACCACCACAATAACACCGCAACGTAGTTATGTGGCGATATAAGACGTTGCACCAAAACAATATAAATTTTTTGTACTGACACAATTCTCAAAAGGTTTGTGTCTCCAAAAGTAACGTTATCTCCAGTGACTGTGTTCAAAAACATTTGAGTTCAGAACCAGACCTGAAGGGCGTAACTTAGGTGGTTGCGAAAGTTTCTGAGTTCCTATAGCTAGAACTGATATCAAGTTTAAAATAACTCAGATTTAAAAGAGCTAGGTCACCCAAGTGTAGTTAAAACTGAATACAAAAATATTAAAAAATACATTTTGGTAGAACCTCGACGTAAATAACCACTAAGTGACGAAGTGTTCGATATAACTAACGATTTTCTTTACCCCAGTAATAGTAAAATATATGAAAAATAACCTCGTTATAGCGAACATATTTTGTCAGTCCCTTGCCGGCCGTTCATTAAATCAGGGTTCATCTGTACAATATATAAAGGCTCAAAACATCATATTAAACTTGAAAAAGACGATGAAAGAAACACAGTAATACCAAAAAGTGGCATAGATGCTTAAAGCAAGAGTAGATTAAGGTGGAATGTTATGGGAGAAACTGGACAAAAATTAGACCAATTATCAGGTTTATCTCAATTTGTAAAAAGTGCAAATTTCGATGCTTGGAAATCTCCTTGCTTTTGTATGGCTGGGATGTCGGTAACAGGAATGTTGCTTTATCGATGGTTTACTCGTTTTACGTTTAAACTAGAGTTCTGTATTACCGTAAATAGACAGGTGACCTAGCCCCGTCTAATTCTGTATCTTTTTTTAACATGAGTAGCTAGATGTTGTATGATTCGATATTTAAGTCTCACGCGTGTTGCTGCACGCCCTGATCTAGTACTAACAGGCACGCGTCTAGGAAGTTCACCACTGGATTCCTCGTCCGTCACTCTTTCAGTTTCGACCAGGTCCTCGTCAGAGTTAATGTCACTGTCAGCACCACCTTTGAGCAGCAGTGTAATTCTGTCTGCTTCCTCTTGAGGAAGATTGTAGGATTTCAATCCAGCAGCATCAGCAATGACCTCGTCAATACAAACGCGGTCTATGATGGCATAACGGCAGTTTCTATTGTCTCGGTAGGTCTCAGAGAAAATAAACTTGTCGCCAGTGTTACTGTTATCAAGCCATAAAATATCCATGACATGGTCAGTAAACTGCAACTCGTTTCCAGTTTTGTCCTTGACAAGGAGATCCTTTAAAAGCAGCGCTAGGAAAAAAACCCATCGTTCCTTTCTGCGATTGTGTTTCACGGCGACAGTTTCTTCTGCCTCGAAGAAAACTTCACATTGCCATAAGGATCAATTAAGGGGAGGCTCGCGATCTTGCTGATGTCTAGCATTATGGTCCTCCATCAAAATACTAGTGGCAACATTGCAACGTGGCTCACGTTGTTGCAATGAAAAGGATAAAGCGTAAGGGAGATGGCCAGTGTTTTCTTTGCTCTTATCCCTGACAGAATGTTGTCGCACACTTCTCCCAAGATATGTAGCAAAGTCCCTCAACTCTGTTGTTTCAACAAGGGTCAGTCTGGCTATCCCATCTTCAACCAATGATACATGTGGTTTAGGCGGAGGATCGGAATTCATATCTTTGTTGGGGTAGTAGCTCTTGGGGCCAGTAAAGTGGTGGAAATGACCACGTTACATTTTTTTTCTCGAGCTCTCTAACACAAGCAGTACGACGAATTGCTCTGGGACAAAATGCGTTGACTTCCTCGTATAAAAGATATGTGTCTTTGGCAAAAGTCCAGATTGAACTAAATACCAAAACTTTAAAACAGTTTTATCCACTTTAAGTAAGTCAATATCATAGCGCAATAGTCAATCTTGCAGTCCAGGGTCAGCGTTAGAACTTTGGGTGGAGGCTTCATTTCGTTCTTCTTCTGTAGCACCGTCTTCGCTTCGGCCAATTAACGTAAGAAGCAACCTTATGTCCGACCCATGACTTTTCTTTGATGCGTGGCAGAGTTTAACATGAGTGTCAAGGTTTTGTTAATTGAACTCTTTACATGAAATTTGCTTACCACACCGATCATAAAGGCATTTGATGGTTGTTTTAGACAATATTCTAACATTTGTGCCATGTTTATTTAAAAGGCGTGCTCTAAATGTTTTGATACGCTGTTCTCCAGTAAACGCGGTTTTCATCTTCAATTTTTTCTTCTGGGCAGAGCCGTCGTTGAAACTCCCAGACAGCTCCTTAGTACAGGAGTCTTGTACTGCAGTTACCTCTATACGAGCTTTGAAACTCTCCTCCGTTTTAGAAAGCGTCTCCTCAAGGTATACACGGCAAACATCTGGACGATTTGAATTAGCCAAGAAATAGCGCAAACAAGATATCAAGTCTCTGTCATTGACTTTTGGCATAAGATTGAACCCATCATAGTACTGGAGAATATATGAGTTCTTTTAATCAAAGAGAGTTTTGATCTCCTCTACAGTGTCAACAAAGGTATAGGTAGTCACACGCTCCTTACTTACCCACTATCGGCGCATTTGTTTTGGTGGATAGCTATCTGGAGGATGAGACGGTGGCAAAGGAGGTTGTCGGAAAAGAGTGATTCCAATCTCTTCACCAGTATCGAGGGAGAATGCTATGTGGCCAGTATCTGGTAATTTCATATTTGGCATTGTACCTGTTGTTTGAAATTAAAATATGCGCATTTAATTGTTGATTGTTAAATCATTCAATTATTACCTCTTTGTAAACAAACAGTTTGAACAATTTACCTCAGATGCTAATTAATTGAGGATTAGTTACTTCAAAGGGGAACAGCTATAATAGTGACGTTTTGGGTTACTTTAAAAAATTGCAGTTTATAAATTATATTCTATAATTTTCTTTGTGCATATCTAAGAGTCTACATCAACAATACTTACTTTCTTTTTGGGTGATATGGGACGATTTTTGACTTTTAACTGGAGCGAAATAGGCAATCGCCTCTGAACTAAGGGTAGAAAGGAACATCCATTATCATAACTTTGTACTCCAAAAAATTATTTAAATGGTTTTGCGTCCTCCACAGTTCGTTGTAAGGTTTTCTTCAAAAGTGAGGTAAACTGGTGATATGAAATCAAATTCATAAAACGAAAAATATAAGAAACTCGTGAATTGTTTTATAAAATGCGTTTTCGCTTAATTTTAACAAATAGCATTATATATGTTAGGCTAGATTATAGCATAAGTAGAAATATTAACTTAAAATTGAGTCCCGCCCCCGATGCGTAAAACTGTACATATTTTGAGTGAGTTCTTTCGTTCTTACATAACAACCAGTTTCAAGGAAAACTGCCAAAAACTTAACAAAATTCAATTTTACCTACAATCATAACTGGTAATTCTTTTATTTGGAAAAGTTATTTAAGAGCTTTCGAAATAAACAAGAATCATCGTTCTTAATTTTTGGTCATTTCAGTCTCATATTGTTTTTAATTCTGTTCTTATTTCTAACAGATTATATTTTAAAACGAACAAAACATAATAGAAACAGTCAAAGGCATTGCAAAACGATGTGTACATCGCATTTCAGTAGAATAAATCTGAAACACCGTGAGGCTTGTTGTGTTTTTTATTGTAATAGGTGATGGAAGTAACAAATATGAAAATATGCAATAATTTGCTTCGTTAAAGATTTAAGCTGCAGAACCATCTCCGTTGATACTAACACACTTCTCACACATGTATGGTAATCCGTGACAGTTTTGGATTTTGAAGCGCCGCTGGTAAGTTTGGATTTAACATTCCATTTCAGGGGACTCCACATACCAGAATTCCAGGTAAGAATAGTTTCAACAAACGCTCGTACACATTTACCTTTCTGAAAGTGTTAAAAGCTGAGTTGGCTTAGTCGGAAAAGAAGGTCGCATTAGGACCTTGTGGTTGGATTGAAAACTCTTACCAACACTTTGAAATAAAAATGAAAGAACTTTGATTTAACTATGGTAAACCTTTTTACACAAAAATAACGAAGATATAATGTTGGTTTCAAATCACAACAAAAACAAAGAATACAAGAAAGTCTAACCACTTTACAAATAGTTTTCAACAACCAAAAATATTATGTGGAATGACAGTCATTTACATAATTAGTATATTTTGAGCCTCAAGTTGCTTTTAAAAAAGTCTTTGAGCAGTATGGTAAGATCTTATTGGTTCTAAAAATTAACTACAAAAAGTGTATGTTTTATTACGTGGTGCTGAAAGCTGGGATTTCAGTGGTTAGGGCATATATAATTTTTTACTAATTGCTATTCGTATTTAGTGCCATGGCAAACAGACGATGCCCAAGATTCATTCCCATAGACTGATTAACGTTGATTAATAATAATAAAAAAGTCGCTTCCTGTGTTTAACTCCATTTCTACTAACTACACCTCGGAAGTGCGTTTAGCTTTAACATTCATAAACATAATATAGGTTTTGGGCTGACACTTCTGTCAAAAACCTTTTAAAATAGTTATGATTTTCATTTCGGAAAATGGAACAACTTTGACCTTTTAATTATAAGTAACTGGGATCATATAAGCTTTCACTTACTGAAAAGAATTGATTACTGAAAAATACTATATTCCATAAGAAAAACGGATTAAGAATGATGATCTGGCTAGAAGCATTACCCAGATATTACCTTGAAGTTTCGCTGTAAGAGAAAAAAAAATCAAATGGATTATAAACAGAAACAAAACGAGTGAGAGCGCCTGTTTTATCGAACGGGAATCAAATCAGCAACATGCATATAGAATTGGTAAGATCAACCTAAATATGTTTAAATTTATCACAATTTAAGGTTTTAATACCTTTTTTATTAACCAAAATTCTTGGTTGTGCACACTTTTATTTTTAATATGCAAGTGTAGAAAATTTTTGTTTAAATCAATTAACTTACGCAAGTAATGGAAGCCAAAACAGAAAGATAGCATAAAAAATGTGAACAGAATTCTTTCATCTGTGACTTTTTCAGGCATTTGACGACCTGAACAATTGCAAGTTGCAATTGTCCGTAGGTTTCAAGGTATTTATATTAAATTTAAATATAAAGTACTTTGTTCAACCATTTGCCTGTTTATTTGAGTAGAATACAGAGTATATTTCAGAAAGCAAAATATTTGATTACAAAAATATAGCGTTAATGTATAAAATAGAATATTAGGAATATTCTACGATCTCAAACCTTAATGACTAAAATTTCCTTAAAACTTTTTAGCTACTTAATGAGCCAAATGCAGTCATAAATTTATCATTCAAAGAACATTTTGAATTTGGAAGACAATTTAAGTAAGGAGTTGTTTTTGTTCTAACTTTAAAAGTTCAGACAGCTCGTAAAAAGCTGTCGAGATTTATCACTGGTTCAGTGACCAAACAAAAACATGAACAATGGTCCTTGTGGTGTAGTGGTTAACACGTCGGACTAGTAAACCGAAGATGTGGGGTTTGAATCCCGCCAAGGGCTTATATATGATATTTTTCTCTCATTTCTTTCTATATATATCTACACACCGAACGCATTCCAATTACATTTAAAAACATAAACAATGCTTTTGTTGAAAATTCCGAGTCGGTCGTTTAAGAACTACGTCAAAACTAAATTTAGTCAAACGAGGGAATTAAAGAAAACTAGAGGCTCCATTGCCGCCTGAACTCGTACCAGGGATTTAAACTGCTGGTTTTATGTATTCTATGCTTGCTACTAGTAAGATCCCAAGACGATACTTTTTTCCTAATAGAATGCTACTTGCTTTGCCCACAGCAAAAATAATATTTAAATAACATTTAATGTAAAGATACGTAACAAACTCCCTGTCCCATAGACAACCAACACCAAAGTTCATCAGTGGTATTGTAAGTTTCATACTTATCAGAAGTTTAATGGGTATAACTTTGTTTACAATTGCTAAAATTAAAAAAAAGGTCGTTGTTTATCGTTCGCAAACCGCTGAGTTTGTTGAGACAACAATTCAATACATTTATGTCTCAAAATATTTGCACACGGTCTGGTAGTACTCAAGCCTAATATATTTAAAAATCTACATACCGTACGTTCTTTCCAAAAACATAATCAATATTTACAGTCTTCCATTTCCGAGTGCAGTTTTCTTGTCAACAAACGCGAGCCTCCGGGTGTTACCAAAAGCGGTGTTTCACATGAATTTACGGTCGAAATCGAGGAGAAAATAACAAATAAAGTTTAGACTCGTACCGGCTGTAAGCCTGGCACGAGTAATAAGTTTGCATGACAAAGAAAGAAAACAGAAAAATGATGGAAAGGTTTGTCGCGTTTTTAAACCGCAGTCTTTATTTGTTTTAAATTAAACTTGATTTTAAAAAAGTAATCAAATTCTAAATTTTTGTACGTGTTTCAGACTGTTTACAACTAATCATGTCAAAATAAATCACGATATGTTTTCTAAAAATTCATTTGCCGAATGAATTTTTAGAAAACATCTCGTGATTTATTTTGACATGATTAATTGTAAACAGTCTGAAACACGTACAAAAATTTAGAACTTGATTACTTCTAATTTAAAACGAAAATAAAAGATGCACTAAGTTATTCTAACCATTTCCGAAGATTTCTAGAGCGATCACGTCCCCAACATCCAACCGGCACAAATCAGTGGAGGGATTTTTCAGAATCAACATGCAATGACAGCTTGTTGCCTAAAAATCTGTGCATGCTTGAATTCGGACGCCCTTTGCGATTATATTTTAGCCAATAATTTGGTATTTAATTGTGAAAATCCTATAGTAAAGGCTTATGTCAGCACTTACGTAATCCGCAGTTCTGCAAGCAAAAATTTGTGGGTAATGAATGTGGGATGTGATTTCCTTTGTTCCTGTTTGTTGCTCAGTGTTTTTTCGGCTTTGATACTCTGTAATGAAACTTCAAGATAAAAAAAAATAGTCATTCAATTTATTCTCATCATCATCAGAAAAGCACAAATAACAAACACACATGAATTTGTAGCACTAATCCTCAACATAGCTGTTCTTTAAGCCTATAAATCAAAGTACAGAAACTAAATTGAAATCTTTTTATTGAGTTGATGTATATCCGGCCGTAGACTTACACTATATAATTATAACGGGAACGTGATCTTTACATCCACCAGATTGCGTTTGCATCGCTTTGATTTCTCATGCAAAAAGTTTGGAATACTACTGATTTGGTTTGTCGTGGTAAAAATGATACTGACTGCATTTAAACAGCTGATTTTGTCCTTAAGATTTAAATAGTGGATTTGACATTTATTTTAAAATTCATTTAACCCTTTCACTGCCAGTTGCATTATTAAGTTATCCCAACCTGAGCCCATTGTTTTCATTGAACAAGTTTGAGAGAATTTCACTTTTAATCTTCAGAGATTTGCTTTCTTTGATCAATTCTCATTTTCTCATTACCAAATGTATTGTTTTTTATTTGTTATGCAAAGAGAAGTTGAGTGTTGATAACTGACTGGCAGTGAAAGGGTTAAAACTACAACTACTAAAAGTTGCAATTTCATAAACTTTCGCTGTATTTATTTTCAGTCCAACTTTCAACTCCTCCCATTTCCAGAAGCAAAATGTGAAAAGTGAAAGATTTGCAAAAATGTGCTAGTTCTGTAAAAAAATAAAGTAAGATATTTCACTTTTATTACAAAATCGATTGTATTTCTTTCTGAAAAATGTATAGTCATAGAGGCCGTCGGCCTCAATTTGTCTCTGTAAGCGGTTTGAAATGAAAAAATAAAACAAAATCTAAAAAGGGAAAGCATTGAAAAACAGTGCTGATTGTCGATATATATTTTGACAAGATCTCTGTACCTTTACAAAGATTACTCGCACGGAAGTTTCGTGCGCAATCAAATTGTCATTTAATGATGAAATTGACTTTGATAAAAACTTCATCGAAGGCATCAAATAAAGTTATGAACGTATTCTCTGTTAACCTTAATTAAAAACTTTTACAATGTTTTCAGATCACAAAAATATCGATAGAATTTTTTTGATGATTCTAAGGGGGTTGTGGGGGGGGGGTCTCGAGAGAAAAGTAAAATTGACGTTTCTTGCATGTGGGCAAAATCGATACGCGAGGCTTCCCTAATACAAACTAGCATTACAATGCGCATGTCAGTAGTTTCGTCAAATCAAAACTGTAACCACGCAGTTGTTATAAAACAGTTGTGTGTCTTTATATGTGATCTTTGATTTTCATCACTGTCAAATTTCTGTCGTTAAAATTTAATTTACTTGCGTAATGCAAATTAACACAACCCTAATATCTATTTGAATGTTGAAAATCGCTTTGCTATTTGTTTGTAATGAAAGAAACTTCATCTCAATTTCTAAATAGAGTTGATTTTAATGGAGTATTTTAAAATTGTTTTTCCCCCAAAGCAAAATTTAAATTGAATGGCTATTTCCAATTTCCAAAACATTTAGCAGAAGATATTACAAAGAGTGAGAAATTAATATCGGTTAAAATATTGCAGTAATTAAGATTGAAAACTAGCTTTTAAGCTTTTAACGTCATATTTCAACAGCCTTACTTCAACTGCTAGTTATTAAAACATTAACTCTGGCAAGATTTTGCTATTTCATTAACTCGGCAGGATTGAAGACGGGATATTTGTTAATTTTGTTAACCTTCATTAAGATTAAAGGAAAGATTTCAATCATAAAAATACCAAAATGTAAATATTAAATACAATAAGAGACAAAATTTTAGAACAGCGGCAAATAGTAAAATAATAACTAAGGCGTTCCTGAAAAAAAAACATATTACTAATATAGCTAATTAATATCGCTTTTTAAATACGTGTCTCAAGTTAAAAGCCTTTATGTAAATACCTCTCTTTTTTGTTTTAATTAGTAATGAATTACATCACGAACCAAGTGTAAGTAAATGTAATTATCAAAACAGTCAACAAGTAATATTAAATATTTAAAGCTGCATCTTCTTTTTAGTTGCTATAAAGAGAAGCCAGAAGGCCGTGAAGGTTCTTGACGTTCGTCTACTACAAGTAGGTTAGTACAAATTAGACCTTAATTCAACTTCGAAACTGTTTCGAGTCAGTAGTCTTAAGAAGTAAACACAACATCCAATGCAGAAAACTCAAGGTTGAAATGTTTATCATCATCCGATCGTAATTAGTGTAAGGAGCTGGCATTTGGAGAGTTAGCCTGAACTAAACTAAGAACAACGCGCAACTTAGACAAGTCAAAGGTGAAATGTTTATGTTATAACCGTAAGTAGTGTAAGGAGCTCAATAACTTTTGAAGTGTTAGTCTGAACTGAACTAAACACAACGTGTGATTTAGATAACTGTAGGTTGAAATGTTTAATCGTCACCGTAAGTAGTGTAAGGAGCTTCCGTTTAAAGTTTTAGACTGAACTAAATCATTTACAACGTGTAACTTATACAAGTCCCAAAGTTGAAATGTATGACATCACCGTAAGTAGTGTAAGTAGTTGAGAATTGAGTTAGTGTAGAAACTTTAATTTGTTCACAACGCGGCGTAGTTTAAAAATCTTATTTGAAATGATAATTAATATATAGAGCCCGTTTCAGTTGCCTTGATTGATACGTTTTGTATTTTTCAGAAATTTATTCTCGCTGGAAGAGGTTCCATTAAGATGAACT
The DNA here is from genome assembly GCA_028564885.2 of Zoanthus sanctaehelenae. Taxonomy (NCBI): domain Eukaryota; kingdom Metazoa; phylum Cnidaria; class Anthozoa; order Zoantharia; family Zoanthidae; genus Zoanthus; species Zoanthus sanctaehelenae. The sequence continues at coordinate 2,436 of JAOTRI020108304.1, read as the reverse complement.
CCTCTTTGCTGAATTTTACGAATGTCAGGCCTAGGACAGATAACCAAGGTATGCATGTTTTGAAATCCTGCGTGTACACTCTTTTTTTTTTAATATGACGTCAAATTTTTCCACTAAGGCTGAATATTCATAAATATTTTCGGGATATCAGCCTCAAATGCTCTTTTAAAAACATATTCTTAAAATATCTTTACTACTGATTTTAGACAAATGAATATGAATAATATATGTACCTTAGGTGATGCATTTCTGTTTAAATTGATTTGTACTCGTACTAATTTGTACTGTTTTGGTCAAACTGTACTGACTTTCTTGACAGTTTGTTTTAAGGGATTAATAAATGTAGAAACTGCAATTTAGTAAACGGAAAAACTTGTGATGTAAAATGCTTATCTGCGAATTAAGTTTAGCCAAGAAGACAACCGAAAAACACATTTTTAATAACACTATTTGGATTATCTGCAATAGGTTATCATCATAAATAAATATTCTTCACCATTTACCAGCTTCATCATGTTTTTAAATTTTTGGCGGTTTTCAGCTCATGTTTTTATAAAAAAAGATAGGGAGTGTTTGTGCATATGTGGGTGTTGTTTTCAACATTTTAACACGTTTTTAATTTGATATAATGCATGTAAATGTAATGAGCACGAAATGAATCAGTAAAAGTACAATTAACTATACAAAAAGATTTGCGACCACTGACAACTCATTTGGGAAACGTCTATCTCTCAAAGCTGCGGTTTTAATCTAATTTTGAACATTTTTCTAAATGATAGACGTGTGAATACATTTGGCTGTGTTTTGCAAAGCATATTAAATAAACATATTATATTATTACATGAACGCAAACTGTGTATTATTTGGCTCAATAGTAGATATACTAAATGTAAAACGGTGCTTCTGTGTTTTTACTGTGAGGACCTTTTAGTATCACATGAATACGTGTATCACTTGGGACAATAGTAGATATACTAAATGTGAAACGGTGATTCTGTGTTTGTACTGTGAGGACCTTTTAGTATTACATAAATACGTTTATCACTTGGGACAATAGTAGATATACTAAATGTGAAACGGTGCATCTGTGTTTTTACTGTGAGGACCTTTTAGTATCACATGAATACGTGTATCACTTGCAATTGGGACAATAGTAGATATACTAAATGTGAAACTGTCCGTCTGTGTTTTTACTGTGAGGACCTTTTAGTATTACATGAATACGTGTATCACTTGGGACAATAGTAGATATACTAAATGTGAAACGGTGCTTCTGTGTTTTTATTGTGCACATTGCGAACGTAAATTACAAGATTCAGTAAAGTTTCAACCAGAAACATTTTAAATTTTTTTTTCAGCCTCAGCCTGAGCTTCATTCTCTTAATTTTCGGCCACTCTGAGTCTCGTTGTTTGTATAAAGTTGTTCTTACAAAAAAAGCGTGTATTTAATGAAACAAAACTGTCACACTGTATTAAGAAAACCGAGCCAGAATTTAAACAAACAAAAACAACATGGTAAAAATGAAGTCTTCTGATGAGTGTTTTAATTTATATGTCTCGCCATATTTTAACACGAGTTTATGTAGTTTCATAAACTGCTACATTTTCTAAAAGTAAAAACAATATATATTTGTTTAATCTGCAAAACATTTTCTGATAAAAGCGATATTATATTTTATATAGGTTCTTCCAAGAGGGGAATTATTCCCAGCCAAAAAACCAAAAAACAAGCGGTAGCATATCCGTATTCATCTCCATTCGCGCATCCTTTTTCTGCTGCCTATCCGCCGAGTGTGTACTCGCCAATGTCTCACTTACTCATGGTAAGTCTTGTTGTCTGTTTTACTGCATGATCAACTCATACTAAGAATAAGTTTGAAATCTTGTGACTCACAGTATAGCATAGGAGGCAGCGTGGTGCAGTGTTCAGTGTTGGGGCTTTGAATGTGGAAGACCCGGGTTCGATTCCCCGACTCAGACCACAGAATGAATTTGTTCACGGTGATCCCAGGCGCAAATTTATCGCGCTTTGTAAACAGCCAAATGGTTTGCCTCCTATCAGTTGGGATTCTCAATTGGGGAAGAGGGAGGTTTTTAATATGACACTGAAAAGTCCCTTTGGGGAGTTGTCATTAAATGTGTATTGTATTTGTAAAATTTTACGTGGTTCATTGCTTTTAATTATTTGTTGATTTCAGCCATAAATTGTTTTTGATTCTGTTCTTATTTCAAGCAGCTTAAATTGAAGACAAAACATAAAAAAACAATCAAGACATTGTAAAACGATGCGCTTCGGATTATAAAATAAATGTGAAACATCGTAAGACTTCTTGTGTTTTATATTCTGTTGATACTAAGTCCTAGTTCAAACGTCGAACTTATCATGTGCCGAACTTAATACGCATTAAGTTCGACAAAAATCGATCATACTTCCAC
>JAOTRI020108293.1:0-13307 GCA_028564885.2 Zoanthus sanctaehelenae | reverse complement strand
AATTTGTTTCAGCGTGTGTCCACCCATGAGTTTTGTTGCATGCAACATTGTACGCTACAAAACTGAAGTTGAATTGCACTCTTATTTTTGTAACATTGTGCGCAAAAAGTTTTCTTTTCAAAGGTTGTAAAATGCATGCTATCACAAGAAATGTTGCGCGATTTTGTTTACACCGTGGGTCCAACTGCAAAAAAATTGTTGCGCGCAATGTTGCACCGTGTGTCCAACTCCAAAAAAATTGTTGCGCGTAATGTTGCATGAAATGTTGCACCGTGTGTCCAACTCCAAAAAGTTGTTGCGCGCAATGTTGCATGAAATGTTGCACCGTGTGTCCAACTCCAAAAAATTGTTGCGCGCAATGTTGCATGAAATGTTGTACCGTGTGTCCGTGCCTTAAACCGCAGGAAAGTCTGTTTCCTAACGATTAAAGCAAAACCACGCTAATTAAAAGCTTTTTACAAATCTTCATTTTCACACTTTTATTAAGCTCCTCAAACAATCTCATATACATGAACTTGCAATTTAAACACGTAACGCAAACAAGACAGACAATACATTTAAAACGCTACAAAATAACTTATGTTTTGTAATAAATTTCTTCCGAGTCAAGTAACACTGTTTTTACATGGATATGAGTTGTTTTGCTTTAAAATATGAGTGACATATTTTCCGTATCCTCACCAGTAAAAATATCATTGACGTCATTCCTTTGTTTTTTTCCCCACCTTTTTCGTCTAGTAGTTTTATTTTCGAAACACTCGTATCTATATAATGAAAAGAAAATCAAACGTTGGCTTGAACATATGAAGTTCATCTTCTCGGGAAGAAATTTTTTTACCACTCGAAAGACAAACTTCATATGTTCGCGCCACAGTGTAAAACCCTTTATGTAAAACAATAATGCATCATACATACCATAATCAAAAAGAAATTAAAACAAATATAGAGATTTTTCGCGCGCTTTTTGTAAGACGTGAGCGTGCGTCTATAACTCGGTAAACTCATAAAGTTGCTATTTCTGGCATCTAGCCTTCTGGGAAGTTATTGTACGCTATTTATTTCGACATACACTCCATTTCAACTTTCTGTTTATAATGGAAGACGACATATTGGACAAAGAGCGACCAAATTTCTCATTTAAGTATAATTTTCAAGAAAATTCAGTTAAATGAATCAAATAAGTGAGGTGAGGTTTGCATCTCTGACAGACGCGGAAACGGAAAAGATGTTAGAGAAACTCAAATGTTCTAAAAGAAATAATTCATAAGAAGCGTGTGTCTATCGTGTTATGGATGCATTTGGGAAGTTGGTAGAGCTACTCTTGTGCTCTCCCAACTTCCTGCGTGCATCAACAAAACGATAAACAAAACCACGCATGAATCTTTTTTTAAATAGCACATGTAAGTTACTGCCTCTCACGAAGAAAAGATATTACATTCTTTTCGTTTTAAAAAAAACTTTTGAACATACAATTTTCAAGTCCTTTCCCAAATCAGAACTTAATGATATTCTTTCACTGATTATTGTAACAAAAAACTAAAAAGTTGTATTAAGAGCTGGAAGAATTTTTCCTCGACATTCACCAAAGCCGACCCTGTAGCCATCGCCCTGAGCATATCCAGTCATAATAACTTCATCACCGTCCTGGAGAAACTTTCTGGTGACTCCATCACCTAGATCGATCGGTTTTGTACCTTTCCAGCAAAGCTCCAGCAATGAACCAAACGAATCTGGCGTCTGTAAGAGAATTAACAAAGGATAAAGCAGGAACTACAACAGGGTTCACACTGAAAATGAGAAGTGAAATTCAGTGACTTTTCCATGACGTTTTCATCACCAAATGCCTTTTCCATGAATCAAAAATTTCAAGAAATCAAAGAATCCATTCCAAGAAAACGGGCTCATGCTAATTCATCATATTATCTTAGCACAGTTTCGCTCAAATATATTAATATTTTATTAGCCAATAATAATAATAATAAATGGAATGTTTACCCAGGATAACCTTTTGAGTACAAAGTACTGTTATCAATGGGGTCCTGCTGATTAAGAATTTTATAAAAACTAATGATAATGATTACACACAAGCGAAAAAAAAAACATAAGTTAAAAAAAACATGAAAAACTATTATAGGAATTACAGTGGAAATTATAAATAATATTCACCCAAAGCTTTCCTAAATAAAACTCTAGAATTATTATTTCTTATACTTAACGGCAATTAATAAAAAATTGAGGCACCTAAAAAAATAAAAACTACGGCGTGCAAAATCTAGTTTGATCTTTGGTAGTTTTACTGTTTTCCCATTGTTTCTAGTATGATGAAGTCGTTGAAAGTAATCTTTAAATGGGTAACATACAGTTCCATTAAGGCAGTTAAATACGAAGCAACACGCTCTCTTTCGTAAAAAATTCTCAATCGTTAAAAATCGAAGATCATAGTTCTGCAAACTACATTTTGGCAAAATAATTTCGAGGGTTCGGGTCTCAATGTAGCGGATCATACGTTTACGGGACTCCGAGCATCCAAGGATATTATAACCGCAACACGTAAATATTGGCATAATCATCGATTGATAAGTTCGTTGGGCACTGAGAGTATCAATACTGGAACGGATGCGCCGTAAGAGGTTCACTCTTTCTGCTGCCTTCTAGTACATTTTTTGAAAATGCGTTTCAAAAGTAAGTGTCGGGTCCAGATGCACGCCAAGGTAAGTGGTGTTGATGGGAGTTTTATTGACTGATAGCTCGACTAGACAGCCTTGATACAAATTTAAACGTTTTCCGGTACCAAACAGCATCATCTCGGATTTACCCTTCTTCAGATTTAAAATAAGTTCATTTTGAAGAAACCAGTTAGAGAGTCTATCTAGGTCCTGGGAAAGGTTGCCTTGTATCACATCGATATCACTTGAGGACGTAAAATCACTGTATCGTCAGCATAAATAATTATCTTACTATGCCAAAGGGGAATATGTACATCATTAAAGAATATGAGAAAAAGGAGAGGTCCAAGAACACTTCCTTGGGGAACTCCAGTGTTAATTGAATTTGGTTAAGAAAGAACACCATTAAATTGAACAATCTGCTTATGAAGAAATAGATAATCAGAAAACCATTGTAGTTCCATATCGCATACGCCATAATGGGGCAGTTTACATAACAGAACAGAATGACTGTAATATCGAATGCTTTTGATAAGTCGATGAAAACTGCTCCTGTTGTCTTACCGTTGTCGACCTCCTTTCTAATGAGATCAGTGAAGTAAGTAGCAGCTAGTTCCGTTGAGCGGTTCGAACGAAAACCAAATTGGTATTCAAAAAGTAAACTATGACAATCTAAATGTGCTATTAACTGCTTGTAGACTTTTTTTTTTCAAGATCTTTGACAGAGTAGGGAGAATTGAGATAGGTCTATAAATTTCAATTTCAGCCAGAGACCCAGATTTGTGAAGGGGAATCACCTTAGCCAGTTTCCACTCACTAGGCACAACTCCAGTTTCAAGAGATAAATTGATAATAAAGGTCAGAGGCTTTGTTAAAACAAGAGCAGCATCTTTGAGCAATCCCGGGGGAAAATAAATCAAGTCCAGACGCTTTTTTTCCGCTTAAGATTTTTTAGTTCTTTAAAAATTCCTACCTCTTTTACTGGTTTAAAAGTAAACTGACTTTCCGTAACTTGATTGGGAAGATTTCCCTCAGCAGGTTTACTCCAGACAAAGTCACGAAGGAAAATTGATTTACTTTTCAGATTCCTTGCAACGGTACTGAAATATTCGCAAAAACTGTTTGCAATGTATCTTTTGTCAGTTGACTTTCATCCATTTATTACAAACGCCGAACCTAGTTGAGAAGGTAACTTAGTAGGATAGAGTTTCTTGATGGCTGCCCAAAATTTATTCTGGAGAGGCAGCACAATCTTTAAGGAGACCTCGATTGTATCTACTTTTACGTTTTTTAACAAGGCCAGATACTCTGTTACGTTGGCGTTTATAAGAAGACCAGGGCAAGGCATTTCTGAGATTCATCTCCTTTCTGACATCCGGAGTCAACCAAGGACATAATTGGCCTTTTACTTCCTTCGAGATATTAAGGGTAGCATGCTTGTCAACACATCGTTGGAGAATATCTCGTAAAGATTAATTCAGAGAATTTAACTCTTCGCAAATAGCTTTGGATCATAGCTAAATCCTTATACGAGCCTAGTGGCCCCTGGGGCCGGCGCTTATCTCCGGTTTCTGTAGTCTCCCAGCAGACGCTGGTAATCATTTACCTACCCCGGAAGGATTGAAAGCTGAGTTGGCTTAAGCGGAAAAGAAGATCACACAAATATTCGAATCTCGGCAAAGTGCCGGGGATCGAACTCGGGACCTTGTGGTTGGAAAGCAGAGATCTTGCTTGCTTTAAAATCTACTGTGACAGCTAACCTAGTTGGGGGTAAAGCCCTTGCGTTTTAGCATAGCAAACCTGCTTTCCGTGGATGCCAAATTTTAGACCTTGGCTTGTCATTATTCTGGGTAGCTAGAACTAATCTGGACTTTGTGATCCATCATAGTAGTTCCAAATTAGCTTTTAGCACACGAATGTTCTATCGACACGTAAATGTATATAACAGAGATTAAAAAAGCATTTCAATACATACTGTCTTCAATGTCGACTATTTCAATAATAGTCTTATTAAGGGTACCGACAGAAGAACCCACGCTAATATCTCCAAGGACCAATCGGAAATACTCCAGGCGTTCGTATGCATTATCATCAATGATAACAACACTGCATGTCTTACTGCTTTCCCCAGACTCAAAAGTAACTTGTGATTGCGTGGTCCTGGGGCGCTCCAAGAAGTCCTTTTCTACCAACGCAGAAGCCTGACGTGTGTAGCAAGTCACAGCTGTACGTCGGCTTAAGTCACCTGACCTCACTAAAACGGCATCCATAGTTCCATCACTTTCTTTGACTTGATATGATGAAGCTTTAAACTGCACTATTGGTTCTGATGGTAGATGATGAACACTAAAGTCGGTTATATATAGAGGATATTACATGGCCGCGCGGAGATATATAGAGGATATTACATGGCCGCGCGGAGATACGAGTCTTATCTTTGAGTGTTGAAAAAATATCTCACGGGTGAGCGCAGCAAACGAGTGGGATTTTTCAGCACGAGAAGATAAAATTCGTATCTCCGAGCGGACATGTGATTTTCTTTTTATCATATACTTGGTTTTTCTCTCAATCATCAACAACGTCGATTGACAGGTTCAACGGTGGGAAAAGTCTCATATCAATCACACGTGATGATATGAAAATCGTGCGCTCTGATTGGCTGTTTTTGATATCACCACATACATGTGATTGATATGGGTAGCTGATACGTGCTATATTTCACCCATCTACTATTTAAATATCGAATTAAGTATATGATAAGACATTAAATCGCACATTAAACAATTTATAGTTAGAAATTATTAACTGAGCGCGTGGTCAGACCAAGCAAGCCAGATTATTAATTTATCTAAGATATCACATTTTTATTTCCAATAAATTATCCCATTCCTACGTCCACAGAAATCATCGGAAAGCTTTAGAAATGCTTAAAAATTTATGTTTTAGATTTTTGAAAATTTTCTACATAAATTTTGGAAATCGTTAGAAGTGTTCAGAAATGTTCGGAAACAATTTCTGTAGCGCTTAAAAAAATTTTGCTATAGTTTTGAAAATCTTCTAAAGAGAAACATCCAAATACGCATTTCGAAATAGTTTTTTCAGGTGCAGCAAATTTGTAGAAGTATCTTCCCACCGAAAAGTTAAAGGTTCGATCCCGGCTGGCTAGCTTAACACGTGAAACTGGCCTCCAAAACATAAATAAGATGTTCCAGAACAAAAAAGAGAACAAAAATGAACTATCAAACTAATGCATTCTGGTTAGGTGTCAGTCCAAGTATAATTAGGTACTTACGGTCTGAATATATATCAGTAATTGTTATGCGAGTTTTGTGTGGCTGAGTTATAAGGGAGTTAATCGGAGTCCTAAGAACAAGTTCAAAGATCTCAGATCCCTCCATCTTTGGGAAACCGCTATCATCTATGATTTGAACACGAACCACGTGACTTGTTACACCAGGAGCAAAATACACCGCCTGTGTGACTGGCAAGTAATCATCGCCCGCTGTAAAGAAAAGACGAAATCATTAATTCCTTTGAACCTTCCGCTGGCTTTGAAAATGATTTTGCAATACAACATTACTAATTCATTATAACATTGTAAATATAAGTCATAAACATGACGGCAGAAGCACAAATTAAACATTCTGGTCAAATTAAGGGCGAACGTTTTTTGCGCAGTAGGTAAAGGCATGTTCACACAAGAGACGCAAATGGAAGTGCATACGCAGACGCAAGCGCAAGGACACTCACACTAGCGACGCAAGTGATGCAAGCTACGCAGGCGTCTGTGTCTGCGTTTACGTCATCTCTATTCACACTTGAAATTTGAAAAACAAGAGCAAACGCAAGCGCAAGGTGTGCGCAAGAAAAAGGAAATTTTCCTTTTTCTTCCGTCTGCGTCTGTGTCTACGTCAAGTTACATTCACACTTGTTTTTATTGCATCTTTGTCTGCGTCTGCGCTTGCGTTTGCGTCTCTATTGTTAACACGCCTTAAGATCTCTACTTTCCAACCACACGGTCCCCAGTTGGATCCCGGCACTTTGCCGAGATTCGAATATTTGTGTGACCTTCTTTTAAGCCTGAGCCAACTCAGCTTTTCATCCTTACGGGGTAGGCAAATGAGTACCAGCGTCTGCTGGGAGCTAATCTGCGATAGATTTAGTTTCCTGTCCAGGGGGAGTCGAAGACTCTCATTCGCTTAACACTACGGAATCCGGAGATAAGCTTGGCCCCGTGGACCACTAGGCTCGTAAAAAGATTTAGCTCAACATCAAGCTAAACTACAAAAACTCTATAAGTCTTATTTCGGCTATTAGGAACTAAGATCCATTTTGTGTAATTTTTACGGGCAGAATCAATTCCGGTACTCTGCAATTGATTTCAAACCCTAAGGAAAGGAAAGCGATATGCCATTCATCTACTGTCTAAGTTCCAATGTTTGAAAACCAGCTTACTACACATACAAAATCTTATAATATTTAATTTGGAACTCTACTTTTTTTATAAACGGCAACTCTTAAAACTTACGTTAAAAAAAAACGAAAGCCCAAAAGTCAATAATAAAAATCTGTTATTTACCTTTGAGTATGAAAGTAAAGATAAAAATAAAGATAATACATTTATATAGCGCATGTTCAACTGGATAGTTTTCAAATGCGCTTTACAAATAAATACATGCTTTAACAGTTAGAGGGTCTTAAATAGTCCGCTGGCGCGGCTCACAGATAATATCATCAAGAAATGCCTTCAGAAGAACAGACAGACCACAACACCGGGATCATTACCCTAAGTAAGTTAAAAAGTAATTTACAGATTACAAAAAATAAAAGGCGCTTTTTAAGTACTACTGCTAGTAAACATGGAATATGAAGAAATTTATAATTAGAGAAACCTTTTGAGTCTAGTTTAAGCTAACATCACTTATTGGCGCTGGGGATAAATGGTACCATCCGTGGATACAGTAGCCCCATAATGAAATTTCATTTCAAAAAAGGCGCCAATTTCTAAATGTTGTTTTTGATTTAAAAATTCTCTTAGATGGGCATCTGCGAAAAATTGGCTATTTGCTAGCGGCCTGGTTAGTCTAGTTGGTAATTATAACGTGCCAGTTTATTGTGCGGGAGGCTTGGGTTCGATTCCCATCCGGACCAACATTGAGGGTATTATAATAACTAAGAAGAAAGTGCTGCCTTTGCTCTAACATCTGCAGATGGTTACATTTTCACGTCTTCTCGGAGACATATTTGTGTTCATAAGTGTGTGTTTGTCTTGTGAAAGGTGTCCGTCCAAATGGTAAAGATGGTGCCCTTAATTACTAGCCCTTTGGCTGACTATAGGTAAGACTTGACATCTAAATAGAGGCTTTATTACTAGAAGTTTTTAAAAAAAAGTGAAAAACTGTGAGCTGACGGAAATGCGTTTCATTATATTTCAAGACAAGGATATAAAAGCGATCTAAAATAAGCAGTAACATTTGTTCTTCGATTTCCTTTCGAACAAAAAGTGCTTTAATGCCGCTCTACATTTGCAATTGTAAAATGCTTGCGTGATCATGAGAATAATTACTATTAATAACGAGATATTTTAAAACCTCCACAGTAACACGAGTCTGCACGTAACAGAGCTAAAAGACTCATAAAAGCGCATTGTTTTCCCCTAGAAACGAATACCACCGCCTGATTAGCTTAGTTGGTAAGGTGCCAGTCTGCTGTGCGGGAGGCCTCGGGTTCAATTCCCGGCCGGGTCTTAAAATAATTGAGGAGAAAGTGATGCCTTTGCTCTAACATCTGCAAATGGTTAGACTTCGCGTCTTCTCGGATAAGGACGTTAAACCGTAGGTCCAGTCTCTCGATCACTCTGTCGAGGGACTTAAAAGAACCCACGCACTTGTTGAAAAGAGTAGGGTAGTGATCCCGGTGTTGTAGTCTGTCTTTTCTTCCGAGGGCATTTCTTGATGATATTATCTGTGAGCCGCTCCAGCGGACTATCAACTGTCAAACCTTGTACTGATCATTGTAAAGCGCCTTTGATCATAAACGTATGGAAAAGGCGCACTATAAATGCTAAAGTTTATTTATTTATTTATTGCTTTACTTCCACCAAAACTAGATTAACGTTTGACAAAAACTGATAAACAATCCAACAACTATAAAACCACCTCGTCGGAGTATGCGCTACAGCTAGCAGGCGGTCATTCTCACGGTCTAGTACAAATTCTATTGCCAGTGACATCCTCAAATCGACTCTCAATACCGCATAGCTTTTCATACCGCTGGACGAACGTATTGCATGTTCTGAAATTCATCGCCAGTTACATCCAGTGCAACAAATAGATAGCTGCTTCGCAGCAATTACTATTAACATTTCGAATGATATATTTGTTTTTAATGCACACTTTTAAATGATAGCATGTGTGTTTTAAATTTATAAAAACGTGAATTTGAAGATATTGATTGTATTTATAAAATGTTTTGATATTATGAAGGCTTTTTTTTGTTATTGGATGACTTGCCTGTTATGGTGCTACGGACTCATTTACCTAAACGGTGACATAGCCTCTTCCGTCTATCAACACAATAGTCACAATAACTAAGTTTCTAAACTAATTTTTGGGTTTCACTAATTCCTGCAAGGATTTAACAAAATGGCAGATGGTGGTCAAATAATGATTCAAACTAGATTCTAATGAGATTCTTTGGTTTAACTGACCTAGAACCTTATGAAACCCATCAAGAGTATAAACCTTCTAACAGCCTATCACGCATTCTGCATTCTGATTGGCTACTCTACTAGAAGTTTATTTATGATAACCTACTAGAAAAGAAAATGAAGACGGCCGATCAAAAAGGTAATGAGCTTCATTTTACTATAATATTAGATGATTTCATTGAATATTTAATTTGCGCATCCTTTTTGAACGTTTAGTAGGTTTACATAATCCAGTAATTGGGTTTAATTTATACATCCTTTTTGACCGTTTAGTAAGTTTACATAATCCAGTAATTGGGTTTAATTTATATACATCCTTTTTTTATCGTTTAGTAGGTTTACATAATCCAGCAATTGGGTTTAATATATACATCCTTTTTGACCGTTTAGTAGGGTTACATAATCTAGAAATTGGACCTCGCAGCCTCATGGACTATATGTTTGAATAGCTCATTCAACACACGGCCTCTGGAGCTATTACAGACCACAGTCAGGTTAGCCTAGTTGGTAAGGCGCCAGTCTTCTGTGTGGGAGGCCGGGTTTCGATTCCCGGCCGTACCCTCACTCAGGGTCTTAAAATAATTGAGGAGAAGGTGCTGCCTTTGTTCTAACATCTGCAAATGGTTAGACCTTCGCGTCTTCTAGGATAAGAAGAAGAAATCGTTGGTCCAGTTTCTCGACCGTCTATCGGGAAATTAAAAAAACCCACGCACTTGTCGAAAAGAGTAGGGTAGTGATCCCGGTGTTGTGGTCTGTCTGTTCTTTTGAGGGCATTTCTTGATGATATTATCTGTGAGCCGCTCTAGCGGACTATCTGAGACCCTCAACTGTCAAACCTTGTACTGATCATTTCAAAGCGCCTTTGATCATATACATATGGAAAAGGCGCACTATAAATGCTAAAGTTTATTTATTTTATTTTATCTAAATTGGGTTTAACTGGAATATCCTTTTTGACCGTTTACTAGGTTTACATAATCCATCAATTGGACCTCGCGGCCTCATGGACTTTAAGTTTGAATAACTCATTTAACACACGGCCTCTTAAGCTATTAAGGACCTTAAGCAACGAGGACTGGAACGTGAACGACGACGGCTCCAAAAAATCACCTTTCTGGTTTACTCTTTGTTTATTTGTGGCATTCATTAGGGTTTTATTTGTTTGCTTTTTGCTTTCTGAATAGAAAAACGATTTAATGTTTCACCATGAAGCTAAGCAGATACTGAGAAAGTTTTTGCTGTTACGTCCAAGTAGTCTCGACAACCTCAAAACAGTTGTTTTCACATTCTAATTTTAGTGAGAACTCCGTGCACGTGCTCCGCTGGGTGCATTCCAACGTGCAGTTATTGTATTCTTATTGTTTTCTGCCGTCGTCCTCCGCGTCGCCTTCCTAGTTGCTTAAGGTCCTTATTGACTCGAAGTCCATTCGTCCTCGACGTCTGAATAAAGCTAGCTGTAAGTCAAAATTTTGCTTTTCCCTTCTATTTTATATGTTTCCCTTTCAATAACAGGTAAAATGACAAAACATTGAACACATACCCTTTGCAGAAATTGGGTTAGTTTGCCTCGATCTTATGAACACCGATGAAGGTTTCGAAAGATCGGTTCCAGTCCTCTCCAAGGTGACATCTAACGCTCCAACACCTTCATCGACAGAATAGCTTTCCTTCTTGAAAAAAATCTTGGGCTCTAGATATTGAATGTTTCAAAGTTAGAACTTTATGTACATTTAGAGTTGATTTCAGTAAGACGTATAATAATTATCAATTCCAATATAATGAGCCCAGTTATAACGTCATATAACCCCTTTTTCTGGCTTGAAAATTTCTCGCAATCTGACTGATTATTGATGCATAATGACCGGTCAAGATTCTCTTGTAATGACTGGTCCTTATTTTTGGTTGCTTTGCAAAGAAAACAAAAAATAACAAAAAATAATTATAACTGTCAACATTAAGGTTTCATGATGAACAATGAGGAGAGCTGGCATAGCAAAGGTGAGTTTTATTACCCAGACGAGCTAAAAATAATGAAGTGGGAATTGTCCTTCATTTGAACATGACTTTTTTGCACGCGCAAATGGAAATTAAATATTACTTCCGAATATAACAAAAATCGTAAAAAATGCCATACAATAAGTAACTTGGTTTCCTTGTAATGACCGAACCGACGAGATTTATAAGTAGTATTATATATACGACAAGGTATTTTTATTGAATCAATCAAAATAACTATAAATTATCAAAACATAATCCGGATATAGCAAATCTGTGTAATGAAAATCATTGTAACTCCATCATTGCATTTGCCTTCATCTTTTCCAAGTTCATCTTCATCATCAACATCATCATCACCATCACCATCACCATCACCATCACCATCACCATCACCATCACCATCACCATCACCACCACCACCACCACCACCATCATCATCATCATCGCATTTATTTATTTGACCAACAAGGAAGAGACTACTCTACATCAATTCGGGTTGCCCAATTTTCTTTATACTAAACATGCATAATTAGAATTGTTATTGAGTAAAAAATAGAAATAATGTTAAATAAATCCCTGAGGTAATACAGCTCGAAAAGAAGCCACGGGATTATACTTTTGAACTGCCTTAATAAGAAATTCGCTAAGAAGAAAATTGTAATTTGACTATGAGGAATGAGGCAGTGAGGAGACGAAAAACCAAATGCAACTAGCTTACAAATTATAGTGCATGTATCTATTATTAATAGTTAAGAAAGTGATTTGTTAAGAGTTCTTAGGTACTGATAAATATAATAAAAAGAGAGAAAAAATGATAATAAAGCAATTATTGTTTTGAAACATTATTTAATAGGAATAGTTGTTTTAGATATCATCAGGCAAGGAATTCCAGAGTTTTGGTCCTTGGCTAATAATAGTAAATTTCCTAAAATTTGTGCAGCATTTTTGAGGTCAATAGGCATTACACATTAACTTGTTCTTACTTTTTGGACAATTAAACCTCAATCTGGGTGAGATAAAGTTATAAAGATTGTTCTCATAAGAAACGCATATATGTGGTTTTCTAATAGATGAAAGAGTTTATTTCAAAAACTGTAATTCTTATGCATAATAAAGGTTAGTTACTTTTAGTTCGTAGCTTGTTTACATACATGTACGCAGGAGCTGGCGATAAAATAAAGGAGAAATGTAAACAATGGACGAGGCCAAGCTGAGTCAATTATAAAAAGAAATCTCGAGTTCATTTTATCGCCAGCTCATCAGAATAGATGTAAAATAAACTGATTAGTTTTAAGAGTTCATCTTTTTCTATAGTCGGAAACCTTTGTATTTCGGTCATTTGCAAGCAACCGAAGAGGAAAAAGTGCATGGTTGATAATCAACCGTGTGGGTGGTGTGTTCTCTGATATATCGAGGTCATCTTTTAGACAGTTCTCAGGCTGGGTCAGGGTTCGAAAATCACGGGCGCCACGGCGCTAATTGCGCCCAGCTATACCTCAAATGCGCCTAGCGATGGGAAAATTGCAGATATGATACCCAGGGGACAAAAAAAAACCCCAGAAGCTGGGAGCAGAGCAAAATCAAAAGTACAGTAAAATGAGTTACTTCCTCACAATATTTGACCTCGAACAAATTTTTAAAACACAATTGGCTTGAAACCATAGAATAAAAGCAACAAAGCTCATGAGTCCGCACTGTTTGGATCGCAATCGGTGATCAAGTACGTCGACTTTTTTCTATTTTACCAATACGAAATTCTTACCCCTTTTGAAGAGTGTAATCTGACCATTAGCAATGTGGGCACTACCACGTGCTTTCAATCGCCGGATCGCGATGATCGTTATTGTATTGAGCCTAGTTGCTTTATTGTATAGTGATGATCTAAATTTTGTGTCATTCTACTTTTATATATCTTGGATTGGCTTTCCAAAACT
>JAOTRI020108282.1:0-13310 GCA_028564885.2 Zoanthus sanctaehelenae | reverse complement strand
GGGAACCCCTACAGTTACCATTTACATAACATTGTCCGCCTGCGTTACCAGCGTGGTTGGTCCTTGTGGTGTAGTGGGTTAACACGTTGGACAAGTAAACCGAAGATGTGGGGTTCGATTCACGCTAAGGGCTATATACAGTATGTTATTTTTCTTTTATTTCTTTCCATATATCTATACACCGAACGCATTTCTATCACATTAATCCTTAAACAGCCCAACAAGAAAACAAGTAGTAAATACCTCCGGTAAATTCTCAATGAGATTCTGTCCCTTACTGAGACTTTCCAATAGTGCCTGAAAATGAATGATGACAATATCTTTACTGAAGAGTTTTTTGGTTCTCTGTCACAGCACCAAAGTCACAACACACATTTCGATGCAATAGAAACCCGACAGATTCGTACACTATTTTACCTATTTCTTAAAGATAATTTAAAATCCAAGCTTCAGATGTTAAAATCGACCACAATGATCAACAAACAAAAGCGAACAACTATATTGTGCGCCGGGCTAAGTATTGGCATTAATAATTATATATTCAATGTTATATATAGGATCTAACAAATCAAGTTTTTGGAATGTTGAACTTTAATTTTGAAAGAAAACACTTTGAGCGAAACCATTATTAAAAAATATTTATACCTTGTTTTTGAGGATATCTTCTTCTGTTAAATGCTCTCTTCTAAACGAATGAACAGACAAAAATTTCAATTGTTACAGACTGTGGGCGAGTCAATGTTACATTCAGGGCTACAGAATTTGGAAGTGAATTTACTTGTTGTAAGATTACAAAACTAGTACAGAGAGAACAGGGCGACTAAAAGGAACAAATAGGAAGCCTTTTTCAAAGCCATTGTAGATAAATATTAAATACATAAGTGGAATGTTTTAAAATCAGCTGGATAGCATGCAAGACGATGGAGCAAAAATCCACAAACAAAAGACATATATTTTGTAGACATACTAGTTAAAAAACCTGTTTCGTTAGAGCTACTTGTCTCAATAAGAAGTTTAAATAGCAAATGGCTTCGTGAGCACTGCAGATATAATTTATTATATCTTGTTGAGTGATGAGCATTCTAAGAGATAGAACAACAGTTCCAAGACAACTAAGAAGAGCAACAAAATATATTATGAAAATATTTTTAAAATTAAGAAAAGATCTAATGAAATAGGGGACGGAGAATTACGTCAAAACTGAGTTCCTCTTCAAAGCATGCAGATGCAAAGCTAAAATTCGAAGCAGCCAAACTAAAGCAAAATTTCGGCAGTCTTTAACCACAGGGTGCCCCTTTGTGTTCTGATTCTGGTACCAGAAATGACACATAAAAGGGGAAACATTGATGTATTTAAATACTATTGATGGAAAATCCAAGATGAGCTTGGCATAGAGCTTCGTCTCGTTTATAATCCATTTGTGTACATATTTATGGCAACCCACACGAGCTCTCGCTATAGTTCATCTTGTCAAACGAACGAACATGGATGACTCGTGAATCATTCTGAAAATATGAGTAGTGTCTGAGCAGATGATCCGTGAACTATTAACGAAAACAACAACTCAGTACAAATGGCTATCCAGCAGGAGCTGTTTTATACAATCTTGACTTAAAAGAAGGCAGACTAGTCAAATGTATAGCCGTACAAGCTAGTTGCTTTAGTTATAAGACTATCGAGGCGTCTTCCT
Source organism: Zoanthus sanctaehelenae (assembly GCA_028564885.2). Lineage (NCBI taxonomy): Eukaryota > Metazoa > Cnidaria > Anthozoa > Zoantharia > Zoanthidae > Zoanthus > Zoanthus sanctaehelenae. The sequence continues at coordinate 11,620 of JAOTRI020108282.1, read as the reverse complement.
TGTCTCTTCTGTTTTTGCTTTTTACTTAAAAAGACAACAAACAAAACGCCAATTTAAAATTATTTTCTGTAAGGAGTGTAATCCTTCATTAGCATACCATCTCTTGCTACAAAATCTTCACGAACGGCGTCATTGCCACCATTTTAAAATTTGCCACATTTGACTATATCTATGGCCCGGACCTTTTCGTTGTAATTTCTCGGAAATCCGTCTAGAAGTCTTGTCTAGATAGCATACATTTATTCAAAGATGGGATGAGTTACACAACACACGGGTCGACGGTGGTCTCATAGTCCTTACCGTATTTATACTATCTAGATTCTTGTTGTGCAGCTGAAAAAAGTGTAATTGCCAAAGCAAGAAAGAAAATATTAAGTAAATTTTAATGGTCTTCGAACTGGCCTGAGTTGTAGAGGTTTCCTACATCACTTAAAAGGTAGGCTAAACCACACATGCGTTAGAAATGTGATGCTGTACATATGATAGTGAAACAGACTGACTTACTGAGGTTACAGTGCAATGAGATCAGAGTGAGAAGAAAGATGTGAAAAGTCACCTTCAAGGATATGAAGTTTTAAAAGAGGCAGACTGTGGTGGTTGGGCATGTAGTGAGATGCAGTGAAGATAGCATGGTGACAAAATACAGAGATATAGTTGTTGAGAAGCAACAAGAAAACGGTAGACTTTGAATTACTTGATACCACGTCGTTGATAGTGATTTAAGATTTCTGAAGATTGATCGTGATTTGGGACAAAATTGAATTGAGCAGAAGATAGCCAATAAGAAACCTGTCTAACCTATGCCAGCCTGAAAAACAGATGTTTAAAATTGTGAATGACCATAATCCGTCTCTAGTTTATTCGGGCCAAAAAAGTTCAAAAATACGTGTCCACTTGTAATCTCTCCACGACTGATAAATAAAGCATCTATCTTCTTTCACAAATGGTAACGACTGAAGCCAGCAATTACTTGATTGACAGTTTTAAAATATTTTAACCCATTCAACTACAGCAGTCTCCCAAAACATCTAACAAATGAATTCATGATCATTTTACTTTCTGTTTCTCACCTTTTCTTTGACACAAGGATCATTCCATTAATACTATACACATCAGCTAAATATGGACCGACCAGTTCCTGTTTTAAAAGAATTCAATAACAGTTAAAGAGCAGCACAGAATCAAAATCGATCGACAGATACTAGTTAATGGTGGATTATCAAGCTTGACATTAAGTACTACTGTGTGGACAGCTGAGTTCAGACAAATTTAACACAATTAATTCTCCAAGATTAAGTTAGCAAAAAAACATTATAAATAACGTTTGCGAAAAATAAACTGCTCATGAAACCTAATATTTTTTGTCATTTCCTTTGCTGTAATGTGCTCACACTTAGTTAATCCATCCAGCTTGCACTCCAAGTTTGCATTTTATGTATTGATTGCAGAGTTATCAGGATTTATTAATATGCATACTTTGAAAAACTATAAGTTTAAAATCCCATAATTATAGCAGTATGTTGTTCAGTGGAATAGAATAAAGAATAAATACACTCGTACGAAAAATTGGTATATGCCCCGAGCGGAAATCGTCTCCCTGTATTCTAGTACGAGTGTATTTATTCTTTATTCCATTCCACTGAACAACATACATATGTTAATGTTTATATAGGCTTAGGCCGAAGCCGTCTGTTGTTCCATGTTCTCTCGTATTTGGTAATATTCAGTTGATCTGAGCCTATTTATCGAGTAGAAATACTTCACAGTGGTGTTTGGCGCATTTGCATTTCACTCAAGAAAAATTGGGCCCGAGAATTCTCAAGCTATCCAACTTAACTAATTAAACTGCTACGTTGCCAGTGTAGTAGTCCCTGATGGTGTAGTGGTTAGCACTCCTGACTAGAATACAGGGAGAAGTGGGTTCGATTCCCGCTCGAGACATACACCAATTTTTCGTACGAGTGTATTTATTCTACAGCAGTAAGTATTAACACTTCCTAATCTAGTCATACCACATCGAAATTTAATTATTACTCATGAAAGTTGAATTATTTCTTGCCATGTTGTTATGATGAACAATTTTCAATTTCATTAAAACAAGATTGACAGTGCGATTTGAAGAAGAAGTTTGCCCTATTATAGTAAAACTATAGGCAAGTAACATGTAAACTTTTCTCCCATTCTACCTTAACAGGTCAGCATCAAAATTCAAGCCTAGAGATTTCAGACACCACCTTTTGGTTCTGTGTATCTAGTTCATGGAAAATTGTTGGCAATTTCTTCTCTGTTCATTAAATTTTAATCATGGAAATTTTTTCTGATAAATTAACACATTGCACTAACTATAATAATACTGCATTTTTTTTACAAATCTATACAATCAATCCGTTCTGCTCATATATCACTAGTAACGGAAACCATTTTATAGGTTCCATCATTTTTCCAGCAAGAACTGACATGAAACCAAAAATGATCTTTTCCGCGAAATGTCCTGGTCTGAACTATGTTGTACAGTTGTTATCAAATGAAAGTTCGCGATACTTCAAATAGTTCTACATTCAATTAGTGCAAGTCTAGATTCCCAACCTTACTAAGTTCTAGAAGTTCTTAGTTAGGGTTGCAAGTCTAAACTTGCTCTGTTAAGTAATATTAAAGTATTTATCGAGGTTTTGATACTGTGCTTTTACCGTTCTATTTTCTCTGAAAAACCATCCTGCCTGTGACCTTGTAAAGGAAATAGGTTTGGTTGACATGTACGCAGAAACAATGTCACTAGGGAAAACAATAAATAAATTGTTATACTTTAGCATGTTATTCTTTTAAATCAAGTGATCTGATTTGAATTGGGTCCACGATTAATATAATTTCACTTCAATATTGCAATTTACCATGATTGGAACTCGCATGGAATGTCACTCATGAACATATAAACTGTCATATGTACACATTAAGATGCAAGGTCATCCAAAGTGGCTCCTTCAGCCAAGGATTTGAAACACAGACTGGAGTACGTCAACGTTGTCTCTTATACTCACTCTTATTTCTACTTGTAGAGGCATGGATTATGACAAACACAACCCATGGCAGGAAGAATGGGATCCAATGGACTTTAGTAAGGCAGCTGGAAAACCTTGAATATGCCGACGATATTGTCCTATTGCCACACAACCAACGCCAGTTGCAAGAAAAGACATCTCTGATTAATATAAAGTCGCTCAGGACTGGCCTGAGAATCTACAGAGGATAAACAAAAATTCTGAAGATCCATCCCAAGAACTATGACACTGTACCCTCTACAAGCCACCAATGCTTTTACCAACTTGGGTAGCATCATTGATAAAACAGGAGGCGCAGAGGCCGATGTTACTGCTCACATCGGCAAGGCAAGTACTGCATTTCGAAAACTACCTACATCTGGCGTTAAAATTTCATCCGCAAAAAAACAAAATTAAAATCTTCAACTCAAACGTGATAGCAGTTCTTCTCTATTGCTCAGAAACAGGGCCAGTGACCAAACACACCATAAATACCTTGTAAGTTCTCATAAATCGTTGCCTCAGAAACATTTTGAAGATCCATTGGCCGAATACCATACGAAATGAAGACCTCTGGTGTAGAACCCAACAAAATCCTATTGAAGAAGAAATTAGACAAAGGAGATGGCGATGTATTGGGCACATCCTGAGACGAGGCAGAGCTCAAACTTGCCACCAATAGGTGGCCAACGCCACCAAAATATAACCGCTGGTCACTAGATATTTTGAACTTGTGGCCAACTGGCCACTACAAGATTGTGTGGAACCTTTGCGACTGATTAAATAAAACTTAATGTTTCTAATAAAACGGTAGACATTTTTGTGATGAACATATGTAGCTTATTAGCTTTCTTGGTCAAACAAATTTGGAGACATATACAACTATTCTTACGACCACAACAACAGACGCAGACGTAATACTAATTCAATAATCGCCATGTCTACGTATGTACACACAAATGTTCGTAGACACAGGATTTGAAGCACATGATCGGTTTTGTTCCCGTTGACCTCTCGTTCGTTTTGTTTTTGTGCGCTTGTAAAAAGACTTAAGGCAGGGATCTATTTTAGATTTTTGTTCTGTAGCTGGGAAGAGAAATGTTGCAGATATAACTGATCCTGACGATGCAGATCAAAGTAAGAAAACATTACACAGTATTAAAAGTAAGAAAAAAGTTGGAAATTAGTGCTTTTTAACAGGTATTGCATAGCTCATTTGTTTGGATTACACGTTGAAATTATATATTATGATACTGACAACTAAAACTTGTGCTCTGGCCACCAAATTAATTTTTGCCTCTGGTGGCCGGCTCGCTACTTAAAAAAAAGCCGTTAATTTTGAGCCCTGCAAGGCGACTGCAGTCAACAACAACCACTGAGATGGAACCCACAGCGCAATATGAAATGAGGAAGACCAAAGGACATCTGGAGAAGAACTTTGGAGGCTGAGATGAAAAACGCAAAATGAAGTTGGACACAAATCCAAAGTACTACTTGCGACAAAGAGATGGAGGAAGGTCACAAGTCAGTCCATGCCTCACCAGAGGCCAAGGGAATGAGTGAGTGAATATGTACACACTGTGTATGTGAAGGTCACGAGTCAGTCCATGCCTCACCAGAGGCCAAGGGAATGAGTGAGTGGATATGTGCACACTGTATATGTGAAAATAGCTTTGTCTTAGTATCCTGGATTTGCATTGAATGCTCTCATTGCAACCAACTAAATATTTCAGGAAACAGACCATGATTTAGATGATCGTATAAGAAATCATCAGTTTATAATTTCTAATTTAGTTGCACTTGATTCTTCTGTCATCAACAGCGGTAGTGATTGTACTCCTAGAATGATTTGTCTTGTTAACAATTCCTTTTTTTCACACATTTCTATCCTATTACTTCCTTTTGTTTTCTTGGAAACGTATTTCATGGAGTCATTCGGACTTGATTTGCTTTATACCATATATTAACCACCTTGAGCTTTATACCATATATTAACCACCTTGAGCTTTATTTACCTTTCATTAATGCATTCACTCCAACGAAAAACTTTAGTCTGAAGTGTCATTACAATCACTACAATGTAAACTTTATACTTTTAAAGAAAAATTGTTTAATCTGCAGAAACGGTTCTTTTTAAAAACAGATAAATTATATACCGTAGTAGAGATGCTTTTGCTGACGTTTCGGGCTGAAGTCCTTCGTCGGAGTGAATGCATGAAAAACAAATAAAGAGGTGGTTTTATATTTACGAAAATGAAAATGACACAATGGGATGAGTATGCAAAAAAACAAAGGGAAACAAAAGGATAGAGATGTGTGAATAAAATGTTAAAACAACACAAAAAATTAAACAAAAAAAACATTTTGTTTTCAGGCACGACAGATGGTTAACAGGTAGTGAACCGTTCATTTATCCCGTGGGGATTGAGAGTGCCTAAATCGTTAATTAGTCGCATTTCTTTAGAATTGCAACAACAGTTACACTACAGTGTATACTTTATGTATTTTTAAAAAGAACTATTACATTAACGGTCTTATGAGCGAAAATGTACCTGCTCATTAATAAATCAACTTCTTCTTCAATCTCTGCTTCACTTTCCTGCAAAACAAATGTTATTTGTACACTAAGTATTTTATAAGACTGTTTCTTTGATTTAGGTCAGAGTACCAAAGAGCATTAACAAAAAGAACAATTATGCAGCCCTGGGTGTCAATAAGGCTTTAATAAGCAGACTTTTCATTAGTGTTGTCACCCATAATAACTTTATTTTCATTTCTCTTTGCATTAATGTAATGAAAGTCTTCACCAGTATCACTGAATCAGCTCAGGTAGGCTGTAACAGTTGTTATGGTTGATGTCCCAAATTCACAGCCATGATTAATATGTAATTACATGAAATTAAATCCAAGCCCAAGATGTTCAGTGGCCCACAAGTGCACCTCTAATGTAATTCTTAAGCTCTCATCGAATTCTAAAGCCTCACTCCCTATTTGTAAAGCTTAATAGAAGTGCATTGTGGACAAACATACAGATTGGATTTGAACCTTTGATCCTCCGTGATCTAGTTGAATGCTCTAACCACTGACCTACAGGAGACCCTCTGTGATCTAGTTGTATGCTCTAACCACTGACCTACAGGAGACCCTCCGTGATCTAGTTGAATGCTCTAACCACTGACCTACTGGAGACCCTCTGTGATCTAGTTGAATGCTCTAACTACTGACCTACTGGAGACCGTCTGTGATCTAGTTGGGTGCTCTAACCACTGACCTACTGGAGACCCTCCGTGATCTAGTTGAATGCTCTAACCACTGACCTACAGGAGACCCTCCGTGATCTAGTTGAATGCTCTAACCACTTACCAACTGGAGACTCTCTGCTTAGCTTGAATTTTTTTAAGTTTCGAATGGAATCAATTGCACAGTCAAACAATCAAGGAATGACAGATCAAATGACTTACTAACAGCAAGGTGCCCAACGGACCATTATTGTTTCATGTTTAATACTTATTTAGAAGTATATCACACAAGCTGAATAACAAGTGGACCAAAGAGTAACTTTATTTGTGATATTTTGAAATTGAAGCAATACAAAAACTAGAAGCCATTTTGTTCTCCTTCTGCTGCTCAGAGGTGAATATAGTATTTAGTTAATAGACTTCAAGCTAGCCAATCATCAAGCACGAACAGCACTGCTATTCAATTACAGTGCACATGGTATTTACTAACAAATAATCTCCATAATAAAAATATAATGTAAAACATATATTTACTTCCGCTTTGAGATGATACTTAAACAAATCAAGATACCCAATATAAGGAAAGATGCTTGGGCCAGGATGATTTATTTAATACTGTACATATACTAATTTACACATAGCTGTAGGTAAAATGATTCCTTACAATACATAACGAAGTACTTACTTCATATCTTAACCTTTGAAATATTTTCTTTTCATTATCAAGTACAGCAAAAGAATGTCTTCCTGTAGAATTATGACAAAAAAACTCAAAATAAACATTCAATTTCTGGAATTTTGAATCTTAATTCAAAGGTTTAAAAAACTACTTAATATAAGTACTGTAGTTATCAGTGAAGGTTGACACTTGGGAATTTGCTATCATGTGACAAAAACTAAGAAAAAGAGGCGCCACAATCCTTGATACGGAACAAGATTGAAAATTACTTAATAAAGGAGATAAAGAAAAGCAATATTGGAAAGGGTTAATGACCCTGAACAGAACTTAGGGAAGACCCTGGTTCAGGGCTGGACCCTCTCCTTGCTACTCAATATTTGTCACATGATAGCAAACTGTCATGTGACAATTTTTACTGCTGATGAAGTCTGATGGTTTCAATCAAAACATCTTTTTCCAGTTTTTATTTAGATTAAGATTCAAAATTCGAGATAATGATTTTTTGTATAATTACTACTAAACTGCTGTAAATAAAGAAAAGACAGCTAAATCCTGTAGTATTAAGCTGATGAGAGTTCTTGACTCCCACTGGAATGGGACACTAATCCATGGCAGTTTAGCTCCAGACATATGCTATCTTGTTCTAACTATTTACTGAAGGATGAAAATTGGCAAATTTGCCAAGGACCACACCAGGGACTCAGTGGCAAGAAAGCAGTTATATCTACATGTTACCAAGAATATAGATCACCGCTTTCACCCAAAAAAACTTATAATATACCATATTTAATCATATTATAAATAAATATATAATATAATAAATATAACATATTATAAATATGATAAAAAATTTTCAAACCTTTAGCTTCTCCATTAAATATAAAGGTTAAATCCCCTCTTTGCCACTTCATATCAGCAAAGTCAACCAATGTGCTGTCCATCCTTCAAAAAGCAAAAATTAATTGAATTACAAATCAGATTTTTGTTCTAGATAACGAATGAAATACCACTAATAGAAAGCTTTGCTTTGGTTAACATAATTATGCTAATTAATCTCACTGCAGATGAAAGGAATGATTTATCGGAGTTGTGTGAGATCAGCGATATTATATGGGAGTGAGACATGGTCTTTGAGGGAGAATGAGATGGCGATCTTGAGAAGAACCAAGAGAGCGATGGTAAGAGCAATGTGTGGTGCGAAAGTGATGGAGAGAAGGAGAACAGAAGGCCTAATGGAGATGTTGGGATTGAAGGAAACAGTGGTTCAAAAGGCAAAGGTGAATGGAGTGAGATGATACAGGCAAGCACTTGTTAAGGAGGGATGAAGGGCATGTTTTGAGGAAGGCTTTGGACTTTAAAGTGAAGGGCAAAAGGAAGGGAGGACGACCGAGGAAGACATGGAGATCGCAGGCGGAGAAGGAGAGTAGGAGTGTTGGTTTGAAGAGGGAAGATGCAATGAATCAAGCGAGATGAAGAGCGAGAGTGGGAAAGATTGCTGGCAGAGTGGGGTAAATCTGGCCACCTTTGTTTACAGGGATAACACCGGATCAAAACTGGATTCATTTGATGACAATGATGAATTAATCTATGTCATCACTGATTTAAAATGTACAGTCACATAATCTGATAATTATGTAATATGCACATTAACGTCAAAATCAGTAGCTATCAAGATGTCAGGGAGAAGTTTCCACTGCCAAGAAAACTAAATAGTCAAGGTGTTTCAATGCCTTTTTAATATAAATTTAATTATAAATTACATATTGTATATAATGGGAGACCCCTGCAACTAGGTGTGCAGATCTAGAGTTTGCCTGCAAACAAGAAATCTAAGGAACATACATATGGCCTTGAGAAAGATACTTAAAATAATGAAAACTCTATTTAGAGAAAATGTTTGCAGAAATTTATTATAATTCTAAAAAAAGACTTTAGTTAGTAAATGCTATCCTACAAAGTCAACATAAAATTAATATAATTTTAATAGGATGACATCAGCAGTGGCGGATCCAGGATTTTTCAAAACAGGATCAAGAATTTGCAAAACCAGACATGATGTCACGAGAGTCTGCACATGACACCCAACACCATCACTTTTTCCCTTTTCGTGCTTCGTATTGCAGTGAACGATATTTGAAAATTCTAAATATTACCACGGTTTTCCATTTTCATGTGATAATCTAGCTTGACTTCTGAGTCCTCCAATTCTGGATTATCCTGTAGTGCTCTACTACTTTATAACTTTGTCTCACTTTATTTTGTTCTCAGTTATCAGCCAAAATGAATGATAGCTTCATCTTTTGAGGATGTAATTGTTCAAAAGATTTGACCAGTTTACCCATTTTCATTTTGGCAACCCAAACAGCTTCCAAAAAATAAGTGACTGTCCTATCTACTAAAAAAAACAACAACAAAAAAAACAAATGAACAAACAATTAAACAAAACTGACCCCATTGTACTACCCCTAGATCTTCCACTGATCAGCTGATAGAAACTCTCAACAACATTCCTCCCTTTTTTATAATTACACATGAGATTGTCAACTTCAACACTTCTGGCTAAAATCTCTTGCTTTATGAGGTTAAGAAGTATATAGATATCTGCACAGACATAACTATAATGCTGCTGAAAAAAAAAGCAAAACAGCCACTGTTCATCAGCAGGATGCCCAAATTGTGTGCAATTCCACAATTGGTTTCGGCTCCATAACGTCTCTCATATAACATCATTCCATAAATATTAATTCAAAATATTGTTAGTAATTACAAGTGCCATGTTATGCAATATTTTTTAAAATAATAATAAATAATAACTAAATAAAATATGAGTAGAATAAAAGTGTACCTAATTGAAGTCCCTTTTTTGTACACTTTACAAGTGTCTGAAGGCAGGATTCTTGATAGAAGTGGCACTAATAAAATGAACACCCAGCAACTAAAGTTAAATATTCAATATTTTTGAGACAAGTATAAACTATTTTTTTCTAAAATAATATGTCAATTGTATTGTAATAACTCAAAAACTATGAGAGAAAGAAAATAAATTTTATTGAAATTGAATTAAAACATAATGTCTGAAAAAAATATAGTTTACACAATAATTATGTCAATACTGAGTTGTAAAAAAGCCAAACAAAAAAATTATCATTTAGTTACAGTATATGGCAATAATTTTAATTTATTAAATTTTCAACCTCGAATTTTGTGTTTCTAGCGTTCTGATTGGTTCACTCAATCTTGGTTATTAACTCATATACCGGATAACCATACATAGAAACTAACAAAAAGAAAAGTTTGGAAAACTCATGAAATTTAATAAAACAATTATTCCATTCACGCTTGTTGGATATGAGATGATTATAGCCAACTTGGCACTATATGCTCCTCATTGGCTATTTATCATCTCACATCCAATAAATATTAATAATAAATAAAATAAAGTCAAATACCTGTATGCACTTAACAATTCTCTTCAACTGGCCCATGTTACAATCTGTTGGTTTAATCTTTCTGTTTGCCAAATCAAGTTCCCATACTCTCAGTGTTTTGCTACAAGATTTAAAAACAAACAGGTACATATATGAACACTGTTACATTTCAAATATTAGGTTTGAAAAAAGTTTTGTTTACCGTAATCAGCCTGAATATCAAAACTACCATGACGATAATAAAAAATATAAATAATAGAAAAACACTGGTATACAAGGAAAGTGAAAGAGGCAATTCACATAAGACTCAACCCCAACAACATCAACCGGGATAAGGTGGCAGAAATTCCAAAGATTGGATACCGACAATTAGAAAACACCAGGTGCAAGCGATGTGCGACAAACAAGCGGATGTCCAAGGTAAACATAGAAAACGAAAGCAACAGCGTCAGCTGGATCGAAATTAGCCAATCACAACTAATCACCACCATACATAATGCTGTACCAAACCAGTCAACCCCATCACCTGAAGAAGACTAGCAGTGGTAGTTGAAAAGTTGCAAACAATATCAAAGTGACTTGTTGTGTGGCAAAAAAAACTGTTAATTTATTAAATAAAAAATGTATTTCTTAATTTGTTTGTTCCTGCAAAATTTGACATGACGATTATTTCATGTAGTTGTATTAGTTTAAAATTATTTCTTAATGAATTTGAACTACCAATTGCAATAATCCCAAGAGAAAATGTACACATTGCTTAATATGATCAATTCAGTTCAGTTTTTTAGTTTTGCACTAGCAGATATTACACAGTAGTGCAAACATATGAAGTTTATCTTCAAGTGGTAAGTTTTTTTTCCACTAGAAGATATACTTCATATGTTCAAGCCAATATGTAATTTTCATTTTTAATTATTTTAAATACATAGATAATTTAAGTGTTGCTCTAACTGTTAAAACTTGTATTTTATTTGTAAAGCACTCAAAGCTCTAAGGATAAGCACTATATAAGTACTGCATTATTATAATAATTATTATTATAATTATAATTATTATTATTATTATTATTATTATCATTACAATTATCATTATCAATATCATTAGTATTATTAATAAATATTATCATTATCATTATCATTATTATTATTATAACTATTATTAATATTACTAGCTGTTACTGTAAGCAAGGGGAATGCTGCTCGCATATTGTTTATTATTTTTAAAAGCCGGATGCCTTGA